>JABUQX010033909.1:52500-57927 GCA_015478945.1 Trachelipus rathkii | reverse complement strand
TTTCAACCATTGAAAATATTAATGAGTAATATATTAAATTATAATATATATATATATATCTATATATATATAGACTACATCCTATTAAATTATATATACTATTATATTATTAATTATATATAATTATATATATATATACCGGTACTTGTTTATTGTATTAATATATTCTTTTGATATATTGATATTCAAATTGTGACCTCCATGTATGACAATAGGTATGTTTTCGGAAGTGAAATTTTTAGGTTTGTGGTACACTTATTGTAATAGTGTTCTGAACTTCATGAAGATTTAATTAATACATTGGTATATTTTATCTTTATAGTTTCAATAGAGTAGAAATAATAACTGAGTAACCAGTGTCTGAAAACTACCTCTTTCTCTTTATTGAGGGAATTAATAATGTTTTCTGTAGAAATCAATTTGTAGAGGAAATATGATACCAGTCTACAAAATAGGGGCCTATTTACTTATTGATAGTACTGAGATAAATAAATTCTTTATAGTAAACCATGAAAGAACATTAGAAATAAAAAGACAGTAAGAAGCCACATGGGCCTATCGATCTGTCCAAGTCAAACCAACAGAACCAATCACCAAACAACATGTTCCTGCAAATCCACAAAGCACCCTAGGGCTAATCAATGGGGAGACCAGGGGACATGATCAGAAAATTAAAAGGAAGTTATGCCATCTAGATGTAAGCAAATGCTCACTTAGTAATAGGGTTATTAATTTTTGGAATGGTTTGATGGTAAAAATATTTATAGGAACTGATTAGTACTTATTAATTTAGTCAAATAGTCTAAAACCCTACATGCCTATCGGACTGCCCCGAGTCAACCCACTACCCAAACATGCTCATGCAAATCACAAAGCACCCTAGGGCTTTCCAATTTTGTTGTAATACAATCCACCAATTTAGCTTAGTCAACAACTAAGTATATATAAATGATACCAACACCACATGCAATTAATAACTAGTTATGGTCACACATGACCATCGAAAACTACTAGGCCTATAACTAAAAACCCGCCAATTTGCTTCGTCAATATAATTATATGATACCCAACCCATCCAATAAACTAACGTTTTTTAAATGTTGCAATCGAGTCAGCACTCAACAACCTCCTCTGCAGACTATTCCAAAAATTTAACACCCTATTACTGAATGCATGCTTCTTATATCAAGATGGCATGCTTTCTTCTTAATTTTTTATTATGCCCCTGGTCACCTGCCATGTCTAACTGTGAAAAATTTTTTGGTCTCTATGTTATCAATAGATGTAAATATTTGAAGCTTGTATCATGTTCCCCTCTGAGAATCGCCTTTCTACAGAAACATTCCTAACTCCTTCAGCCTCATCATAGCTCTTACCTCAAACCCAGAAATCTCCTTGGTTGCTCTATGTTGCACTCTCCTAGCATATTCTAAGTCTTTCTTTAAATAAGGGCCCAAACTTGTGCACAATACTCTATTACTGGCCTAACAAGCTATTATACAGTTTACTTATTACTTCTTGCTCTTGTAAACAACATGCGATTTATTATGCCCAGGCATCTTATTAGCTTTATTTCATAGCTTCAAACATTGATTAGCTACTTTCAAATTATGCTATAATCACACCTAAATCTTTTTCTTGGTCCACAGCTCGAGCCAATCGCAAATGTAATATGTGTTTTAAGTTTATATGGTATATTTGAGGTGAAGAACCTTACACTTCTTTTTACTATTAAAATTCATTTGCCACTTATGTGCCCACCCAAGAAGTTTATCAAGATCTTTTGAATCTTATGCATCCTTCACTATTCTCTACTGAGGTGCCACTTTAGTATCATCTGCAAAACTTAAAAACTTGCATTTAAGTCCCTGTTCTAATCATTTTATAGTATGAGGAACATTAGTGGCCCCAGCACTGAACCTGTGGGACACCACTCTTCACTATTTCCTGTATTTATTCCATTTAGTTGTACACCACTGTTTCCTATTCCACAACCCACTCTTTAATCCAACCATGTACACCTCCACCTATCTGCAATAACTTTTCATTCAGCCTTATGTGGGGAACCACCCCAACCCACCACCCACCCCCCCACCCCCCCCACATTATCAAAAGCTTTACTAAGTCTAAATTATACATATATCAACTGGATCTCCTTTCGTCAATGCAGTCAGTAATGTATTCCTAAATTCTAAAAGGTTTGTCTTGACATGACCTACCCTCTCAAACCATGCTGGAGCATCAATACCTTGTATCTTCTAAATATTTTCTCATATGACCTTTCAGTAACTTTTTCCCAGTAACTTTTACAAACAGAGATGTTAAGCTAACTGGGCTATAATTCCCAAATCTTCCTTACTACCTTCTGTATAAAAATCAGGCAGCAACATATTGCGTTTTCCAGTCATCGGGTACTCACAAATGTTTATAGATCGGCTTAAAAAATCAAATACAGTGCCTTTGCAATGCTTAAACTACCCTCTTTCGATTTCTACCATATATACCATCAGGCCTGCAGCTTTACTTGATTCAATATGATCTAATAAACGTTTAAATCTTTTACACAAATTCAAATTCTGTAAGTCTATTTGTACTGCATACAAGAACTATTAGTCTGCCAACTATTATTTAATCTTTCCTCTTAAACACTGAAGCAAAATAAAGCATTGAAAATGTTGGGACCAACTCCTTATCTACTCACTAAATTCTTCATCAATTTTAATTGCGACCAATTGTCCTATTTACTTTTAAATTATAAAAGCTAAACTCTTCAGTTTCTTATTTTACTATTCCTTGCTAAATTTATTCTGCCTCTCTCTTTGCCATTTCTTATTGACTGGTTAAGTTCATTTCTATTTTCTATAATTTTCTAATCATCTTCCTATTACTACCCTTGAATATTTTAAAACATCTGCGCTTTCATAGATTTTCTCTGCTTATCGTCTCTATTCCACCAACAGGTTTTCTCTTCGCCAACCACTAATGGTTTATCTTTAAACATATGTATGGAAATAATTAAATTGTTGTTTAAAATTTCCCACATGATAGAAACAGTTTGGTCTTTAAACTCTTTATCCCAGTCATGAATGTACTAAGCATGTCTCAAATTTTGCGTAAAATCGCCATTTCGAAACTCTATGATCTTGCCTTAGTTAACTTGCAATTGGGGCCCCAATATCGCATTCACTATAATCTAATTTATATTGATGGTCACTAAGTCCTAAAATTCTCCTCAACTCTAACCTTCAGTCCACTACTGTTCATGCATGTTAATATTAAGTCTAATAGTGCCTCGTATCTTGTGGGTTCTTGGCAGGGTTGGGGTCAAAGAGTTATCTAGTATACAATTATGAATGTACAGAACTACTATAGTCCATATTAGACAAGGAATCCCAATAATGCCAGGAAATTAAAATCACCCAGTTAATTGACTATACCTTTTTCATTACTGTGGCATGCCGTCTCAATTTCTTTCACAATTTAGATCTAATTGGACTCTGCCAGGATGGTCATAAATGCCCCGCATTCTATATGACTTATTGGATATACAGGATATCTACCACACTGATTCATATCATGATTAATTCTTAAAGTCAGTCATTAGTACAGATTGAATATTGCTTTTAACATAAAGCGCCACACACCACCCCCCTTCTTTCCTCTACGCTGGTTAAATAAAGTGAATATCCCTCTATTTCATATTCCTGTAAGGAGTCTCCATATAATTCTTCATTAACCCATGCCTCAGCGTTAATGCAAATAATGCTCTAATTCTCATTTATGGTTTAATAAAAGGCTCATCTGTTTTATTTCTTAAGGGCTTATTGAGCATTTGGGTAAAACACTTTGGATACTCGAACATGCTGATTTAAGTAGGCCTGGTATTTAAATTATTTTTTTTATAGCAAATTTACGCTGTACAGGAACTTTTTTTTTGGTTTAAGCTACTATTAATAAAACCAGGCTATGTTTGTTACAGTATCAAGAATGTTTTTACACCAAATCGCTCATAGCCTTAGGAAATAAAAAAGATGATAGCTGCACTCAGTTTAGTTATATTATAAATGAGAATCTAGACATTATTTGCATAAACTTGAGGCATGGGTAATGTTAAGTTAAATTATATGGAGGAGACTTTTCCTTTCAGGAATATGATAATTTTAGGCAAGGAGTAATTCACTTTGTAGCCTAATAGGCTAAGCGTAAAGCCAAAATGGGAAATATTATACCAGGGCGAACTAGAGAGGATAGAAGCGAGTAGTCAGGGCTGTGGTGTGCTCGAATATATATGTTAGGAATTTCGCAATATTCAATCATGTTTACTAACATGACTGACTTTCCAAAAATGTATGTAAAATCTATGATTATTGGACGTAGGTTTCAAAAAGCCAATCAGTGTGACGGTAGAATATCCTTATATTCTGCATAAAATCATATAGAAATAGGGGCATTTTAATTAGACCTCCTGAGCCAGAGGTCCTTAGCAAGTTAGATGCGAAATTGTGAAAGAGAATTGAGACGCATTTGCCAAGGAACGGGGATTAATGGTAAAAGAGTGACTATAAGTCATAATGGGTATATTTTAATTTTTACTCTTGGCATTCATAGGCTTCCTTTTGTCTTAATATGCTTACACTTTTTTATTTTTTATAATTAAGATAGTTCTGCAGTCATAAATTGTATACTAGATAACTTTTTGACCCAGATGGTCCATAAACCCACAAGACACAGATGGGATCTATTTAATATCTTAATATAATAACTATATTATGATGAAAGTATGTGAGATGAAAGTTCAAGAGATTGAGGAGAATTAATTTGAAGACTTCAGTGACCTTATATACATATAAGGTATATAGATATTATAATAGATGAATGTCGATAATACATGGGACCCATAAATTAGCTTAAGTTAATATTAGGAAAAGATCATATAATTTCTGAAAATAGGCTGATTTTTACACTAATATTTTCTTTCGATGAATTAGATCCCCTTAGATATTAACTTGATACTATACGGAGATAAAAGAGTTTAAAGACCAAAAACTGTTTTATCATGTGGGGAACATTTTAAATCATATTATATTAAATGAGTATCTAGGTAACATTTATGTTTTAAAGTAAGGTAAACCCATTAGAATCACTGGCCACTCGGTGGCGATGATCAAAAAAACCTGTTGATGCTGGAATAGAGAGATCAAGAGAGAAAATTAATTGAAAAGCGCAGATGTTTTAAAATATTCATATGTGTCGTCAATAGGGGAAGATGATTTAGAAAATTATAGGAAAATAGAAACATGAACTGTAAACGCAAGTCAATAAGAAAGGGCCAAAGAGAGAGGCCAGAAATTTAATTTCAGCAAGGAATAGTAAGTAATACGAACCCGAAGAACGCTATATTTTAAGGCTAATATATAAAATTAAAAA
>JABUQX010033909.1:42500-47500 GCA_015478945.1 Trachelipus rathkii | reverse complement strand
TTTTTACACTTATGAGTATTTACCCGATATTAGTCCAATAAACCCACAGAACATAATTATAAATTCGCTTTTCTTTAATTAAAAATAGCTCGAGCACCATCCTCATAATATATTAATATATAATATATATATATATAATTATATATATATATATTATATATAATATATATATATATAATATATAATATATATATACTATTATATATATATATAATATATGGCACAATCGGTAGAGCCCAAATTGTAGTTAGTAAAAAAAAAGCTATCAATCTAGCAATTATCCAATGCAATAACCTATTTTTTTCTTGTGGACCCCTGGGATACATGTGGTTCACGGTTGGAAACGCTCCTCTAGACAAAGGGCCAGGGGTTTGAACACTAGTCCTAATCCTAATAGCAATTACCTAACCTAGAGTAGTTCTCATCTTAGAAAGGGTAAATGTTGTAGGGCGTTTATATAGGCCTAATATATATATATATATATATAATATATATATAATAATATATTATATATATATATATAATAATTATAATATATAATATATTATATATATATAATATATATATATATATATATTTGATTCTTCCATCAGGCGGATCCAATTAAAACAGAAGAACAAATTGCTGTAATTTAAAGAAGCCTTTCCCTGTCGATAAGATGAGACGGCACAATCACCACCAAAGAATTGGGCACAGTCATGAGGTCTTTAGGGCAAAATCCAACAGAAGCCGAATTACAAGACATGATTAATGAAGTAGATGCTGATGGTGAGTAGTAGCAGTTGCTTTATATATAATATATATATATATATATATATATATAATATATAATATATATATATAATATATAAATATTATATAATAATATATTATATGTATTATATATAATATATATAATATATAATATATATATATATAATAAATATATATATTATATATATATATATATATATATATATATATTATATATATTTATATATATATATATATTAAAGTCCATTTGTCAAAATTTGAGATCGCTTTAGATAGACCTTTTTGTATCAATTATTATTTATTTAAGTAATTAAGTCAAGAATTAATTAATTGCTTTCGTTCGACGATATATTTTAATATTTTAATTGGCATTTGAAAATGATAGTTTCATGCGGTGCAGCATCTTTAGTTGCAAGGGAATAAGGTTTTCTGATAATAACAAGCAAGGTTTTGTACGTATGTTTCAGCAATCAGGGTTAAGGTTAAATTAGCAGGTCTAGATTGTTTCAGGTATTATTATTATTATTATTATTATTATTATTATTATTTATTATTATTAATTATTATTATTACTACTACTACTACCACTACTACTTATTACTATGAAGGTACAGTTTATTTTATTTTTATCACTGTAGTTAAAAAAAATAAAACCTTGGCATTTGCATATGGGTAGATTTGCCCTTTTTATTTATTCAGTTCCTAGTAGCAATAAATCTACATAAGATAGAGTACGTGTGTGACATATCCTTAATTCCGCGTTCTCCTAAGTACAAGTTTTAAAAATAAAGGAAAACAAATCTGCGATAGCGCCCTCTCTGACCTAACTTGACCTACCTAACATCGTAAGCGACAGTATTTTTTTTTCTTTTCCTTTATAGGCAAAATAAAATAATATAAATCTTTAAAAAAAAAACAAAACAAAACAGGAAAGGAGTGAATACTGCCAAGACGAAAGTAAAATAAAGCCAAATATATATATTATAGTATATATATAATATATAAATATATATATATTATATATATATAGTATAATATAAATATATATATATATATATATATAGTATATAAAAATTAATAATCGCCCCTTCTTGAATAGGGCCTGCCTGTTAGGGTTGATGAAAACTAAAACAAAAGTTATATATATATATATAATATATAAATTATATATTATATAATATAATATATATATATAATATATAATATAATATATATAATAAATATATATATATATAATATATATTATAAATATATATAATATATATATATATATATATATATATATATATATTATATATATAATATATATATTATAATTATATATATATATATATATACATATATCAGATATATATTATACTATATATTATATATATATATTATATATATATTATATATATATATATATAATATAATATTTAATAATATTATAATATATATATAATATAAAAGCACTAATGTTAGAAAAACGGTAAAGAAAATTAGAATTTATTAATTTAGCTTTATTGTATCAAGTTTGACATTGTGATAATAATATTATAAATATTGATTGACATTGATATTAGAATAATAATAACATTGAATGTTGTCTTTTATTGTCTCTATTCATTAGATCATATAGTTGTGGAATGCAAATATTTAAGTGTTTTCCTCGTTATTTTTTTTACTTCAAATGAAGCAAAAGGCATTGGGGTAGAGTGAAATTTGTCATATAGTTTTGTGATTTTACAGTGTAATATATATATATATATATATATATATATATTATATATTTTTTTTATATATACTATATATATATATATATAATATATATATTATAATATATATAATAATATTATATATATATATATATTAATATATATAATATATATATAATAAATATATATTATATATATATATGTATATATATATATATATAGTATATATATATATATATATATATATATATATATATATATATATATATATATTGCTTGTCTAATTTAATAATAAGGAAGGGAAGCTTTGATATTCTGTGGAAAAATCTGGGAGCTGAGAGAAGTGTATACAGGTTTTATACATAATAGAGAAAAAATGCAGATTTGGCACTATTGCTTTGACCAGAAGAAGAGCGCATGAAACACCTGAGCTAAAGATGGAAGTTTTATTTCAGGGAAAATTTATTATAAAAAAAAACAAAGCAAATAAATTGGTTGTGGAAGACATCTCAACATTTTAGAAATTCTCCTTCTCTCTTAGATGGTGAAGAGCGCTTTTTATAAATATAGCATATGAGAGGTACTCATACAACTTTTTGTTGAGGAAGAAAAAAATGAATTTAATTTTTTTATATTCAGTGAATAACAGGCTTCATGAGGAAGTTTTTTAATTTTTGAGCTAATTTAATCCATATTAGGTACTTGTAAAGGAAATTTCATGCTATATATATATATATATATATATATATATTATATATATATATATATATATATATATATATATATATATATATATATATATATATATATATATATATATATATATATATATATATATATATATACCGGTGTATATATATTATATATTCAATATGAGACAAGAGACAATGTAAAAATAGTTTATAATAAATGTTTTTAAGTAAACTGCTTCATTTAATCTGAAACATACCCTCATTTTGCATTTATGATCATACAAGCACGTTTTGGCATCAAATTCAACACATTTTCTTCAGTTTGCCATCATGATACATCAATTGAGTTATTACCTCTTAGTAGCTTGGCTTTGTTGAACAATTGATTTTTCATTAATTTGTGCTTGACTATCAACCACAAATTCTTGATGGGAATGAAGCCTGGTAAATTACCAGGCCATTTTCTTGAAATTTTTTTTTACACATTTTGCTTGGGATCAAGTGTTCCATTATATAATGTCTTTATACTGCTCAAAGCTCATCATTCCTTCAATAGGAATGAGTCTTCCGGGATATATATGACATTTATGGAACCCCAACACATCTTCATTAGTGGGTGTTTGGGTACCTTTTGAATTTGACCTGGAATAGGTCCAAGTTTTCTTCTTACATCCGTTGATCTGTACCCATGGACCTCAAAATAAGTCATCAGGGGATCAAAGTTTATTCCAATCCTCTGTGCTAAATTTCATGTATTCATTTGCCTATTTAAGAAGTTTTTTCTTCATCACAAGTTGTTAATATCTTAAGAGGCTTTCTTGCTAATCTTTCGGCTTTAAATTTTCTTCTGATTTTAGATTAACAAATGAATCCACAATAACACCGGCTGATATTTAAAAATATATATGCCTTTGCAGGTCTTAACTAGTTTTCTTTGGATATTTCACATTATTTCCATAGTTGGCACCCAAAAACCCAGCCAATAACCCAAAATTGGGTTTTTTATTGGGTTAACCGAAACTCAACATTAATTTGGGGGAAAATATTAGATATTTTCAGTTTTGATTAACATAACCTTGAAAAGTGTCCTAATTATTGATTAAATTAAATGCTCAAATTATAACTTCAGGTGATACATATAAGCATATGGGTTTTTAAAAAATAAAGTTGAAGAAAATTGATATGTATTTAAATTTTTAAACCTTATAAAACACGGTTTTTCACTCCCTTTTTTGATAAACTATTATCAGTAGATATCTTCACTGTCCATATTTTTGCTTCTTAAATATCTATTAGCTCTGACAAGCATCTCCGGTTTTTCCATCCCTAACCTATTTCTTACTTGGTCCATACATGACCAAAAGTAGAAACAGTCTCTCAATAGACCACAAACTTGCTGGGCAATTGTGTAAATTCATTCAAAACTCTGGAAAGTTTTTTGGAAGAATCTGCAACTTTTGTTCTTTCAAATTTATTATTTTCCACCAATCTGATGCTTTGGTAGATTGAACAAAAGATTTTTCAAACTAATGTGGAGGGAATGAGGACCTGTCTTCAAGTTTAAAAGCAAAGTAGCCTCGTTTATAATTAGGATGAAACTCACATAGCCATTTCTCTGTTGCTTCTTCTTGTGTTCTACTAAGTCTTTTTCCTGGAAAAAATTATATATATAAATATATATATATATATATATAAATATATATATATATATATATATATATATATATATATATATATATATATATATATATATATATATATATATATATATATATATATATATATATATATATATATAAAATATATATAATTTATTATTATATATATTTCTATAAAATAAATTATATATATATATAAT
>JABUQX010033909.1:35000-37500 GCA_015478945.1 Trachelipus rathkii | reverse complement strand
TGTGGAAGGAAATATATATAGGCAGAAAAATAGGAAGGCTAAAAGGTGCACATGTAGGAGAATAAAAAGTGTTAAATGAACAGTTTTGAAAGAATGGGGGATAGAATTACATATGGAGAAAAATGGGAAGATCAAAAGCTACATAGGTAGGGGGAAAAAAGGTAATGAACAGTTTAGAAATAGGATGAATAGAGACTACCAAGGGAATAAGAAGCTGTTCTTGAACGAAGTACGAAAGGTTAAAAGAAGAGAATAAGGGGAATCTTCATAGAATACTGAATATGGGATGGTGCTTTCGTGATTGAGGAGATGAAAATGAGGAGGGAGTGTGGTGGGAACACTTCGAAAATCTACATAATATTCACAATGATATGATATATAGGTAATAGTGAATGTGTGTGGATTTGATGAAGTAAGAAGTAGATATTTTGGGGATGAGGTAATAGGTAGAGTGAGAAAGTTGATGAATGGTAAATCAGCAGATATAAATGGAATTACTGGAGAAATGATCAAGAATTGAGGTAAGATTGTGATTGACAGAATTTGGAAGTTGTGTAACAAAGCGATTATGGAGGGTATAGTTCAGTAGGATTGGAGCAGAGCAGTGATAGTACCCTTGTATAATAAGGGTAAGGGGATCATTAAAAACTATAGGGGAATTAGTTTATTGAGTGTTGTAGGGAAGATATATGGTAGTATTTGGTTGAAAGAGTGCGTTGAGTGACTGATGGGCTGATTGAGGAACAAGGTACATTTAGAAGTGGTAGAGGATCTGTAGATAAAATTTTTAAATTGAAGCAAATAGAAAATGAGAAGGAAGAATAATAATCTGTATTTAGGTTTTATGGACCTGCAACAGACCTATGACAGGATTAATAGGGAAGCTCTGTGGTAGGTGTTAATGATGATATGGTTTGGTGGTAGGTTTCGGAGTTAAATCAAAAGAATGTACGCAGATAATGAAGCGTTTGTAAGAATAAATGTAGTGGATAACCAATGGTTCAATATTAATAGTAGAGTGAGGAAGGGATGGGTTATATATATCCATGGCTTTTAATTTGTAATGGATAAGGTGATAAAAGAATCAAAGGTGT
Source organism: Trachelipus rathkii (assembly GCA_015478945.1). Taxonomy (NCBI): domain Eukaryota; kingdom Metazoa; phylum Arthropoda; class Malacostraca; order Isopoda; family Trachelipodidae; genus Trachelipus; species Trachelipus rathkii. The sequence goes on along the minus strand of JABUQX010033909.1, from coordinate 36,406 downwards.
GGGTGGCAGGGAAGGGTGTTAGACTGATGGAGCAGAGGGTAGGGTAGGGTACCCTGCTAATTGTACTCGGATAATTTGGTTTTGTATGGTGAATCTGAAAAAAGTTTGAAAGGGTTGCAAGAGAGGTTTGACAGGTTGTGTAAAGGAGGGGGGGTGGTTGAAAGTAAATGTAGATAAGAGTAAGGTTATGGTGGTGGGTGAGGAGATCTGCAGTGTGAAATTATGTTGGATGGTGAGAAATTGGAACAAGTATTTTAGTACGAAAATAGAACGGATGATGCAGATTGTAGTAGGAAGGTTGCTGGTGTAGTTAAATCTTGGTGAATACAAGGGGACAAAGTATGGAATGCGCTGGCGTTTTGCGAAACTGTGGTGTGGAATAGTAGGTATAGAATAGATATAATGTGGTCTGCTCAGATGGATAATCTTAGGGACCTGCGTGTTACGTATGGGAAGAATTGTTAAATTGAGGAATGAGCGTGTTAGGGAGCTGTGTGGTGTGAAGAAAGGCTGTGAATGAAAGAATAAGTGAGTGCATATTTAGATGTTTTCAGAATAAATAGAGTATATATATTTAGATGGTTTGGTCATATGGAAATAATGGATGAAAGTCTGTTAGTTATGTGATTGTATGGAGGTGAGCGTGTTGGGAATCAACCAGCGTGGTTTGTGAGTTGGTATGATTGTGGGCTTGACGTTGACGAGATAACAGTGGGTGATCACAGTGTTGTGAAGCTTTAGGGCGGACTTTAACAGTGACGGTCTCGCACTTCTTCGACTCGCCATGGTCTTCTACTTAGCTATTTTGTTTCCGGTGCATGTTTGCTCACCCCACTCCCAGTTTTGTGGTACCAAGGAACCTGATATATATATATATATATATATATATATATATATATATATATATATGTTATATATATATAGTTAGTATATATATATATATATATATATATATATATATATATATATATATATATATATATATATATATATATATATATATATAATAATAATAATAATAATAATAATAATAATAATAATGCATAAACAAACCGCATTTTGAAATTGTACAAAGATAAAATTCTCCCCCCAAAAAAAAAAAAATAAATACAAAATTGTTTAATAAAATTATACATTAAAACTATTTTATCAAAATAACCATTTTAATGATGATAAAAAATTGATAGTTACAAGCTTTCGGAGCCAAAACTCGACTCCCTCTTTCAATCACTAGTAAAAAGACAAAATTAAAAACTATGTTCAACAGATCCCATGGCAACTACGTCACAAATCGTCAATTGAAGAAAGTTTATTTTTAAAAAAGTTCTTCTTTAAAACATTATTTGTTAATAAATCAATGTTAAAAGAATCTTTATTAATATTATGTTATTAGTATTCTTTATCAT
>JABUQX010033909.1:20000-25000 GCA_015478945.1 Trachelipus rathkii | reverse complement strand
GTTAATGCTAAGAGTCTTTTGTTGAGAAATAATTTGTAAATAGAGTCGGTCTCTAAGGAACCTTATTGCTACTTCCAAAAACACATTGCGTTCCTCTCTCTCACTAGAATGTTAAGTGAAAAAAAAAAAGCGAATCTTTGTCCATGGTTTTTAAATATATTTATAATATATATTAACATTTTGTTGCCAGCCTTTGTCTCTCTGCTCAGAAAGATATATATATATATATATTATATATATATAGTAGTTATAAACATAGTAGCAGTATATATATATATATAGCAGCACATAGTATATATATATATATATATATATATATATATATTATATATATATATATATATATATATATATATATATATATATATATATATATATATATATATATATATATATGTGTGTGTGTGTGTGTAATTGCTTGAATATTTCTTATTTAAGTTGTGAAATGTTAAGCTTAAGAGTTAGATCTGTCATGATTGCTAAAAGGATTGCCCACAAAGGAATTTTGAAAATCCTGCACAACCTGAATTCTTATCGTTGAACAACAAACAGACTGACACTGCTAGAATTGTCAGAACACAAAACGCGCGCGCGCACACGCACACACACGTACACAAACATGCCCAGGCTCGCGTGCGCTCACATTAACCCATTCGGAAAAGACGTCCTCTATTTAATAGTTTGTTCATAGATACAATATTTGTTTGTCAACAAATTCGTGTAGGATGTATGAAAATCTTTAGAAAGTCACTCTTCTTGAACTTTAGATATTTTAAAATAGAGCAGCAGAGTATATATATATATATATATATATATATATATATATATATATATATATATATATATATATATATATCTATCTTCAACCGGATTTACTGTCATTTCAAAAAGCTCCAGCTATATATCATATCAATATCCGGACTCCAGCCAGATATTTATTTAAGGAATTGAACATTTTTTCCTTAAAAATAATAAATTGTTTTATTCTTAATAGTCTTTATTTTCTCTTTGAATATTTATCTTTAATTTCGTATATAAATTTCTGAATTGTGGTATAAACAATAAACATACTAGTGGACGTATTAATTGAGGCTCGTTTTTATTTTTATTTTACGGAAAAATCTATTTAACAAATAGTAGATTTTTTATAATTTAAAATGCAACTGATATTAAAATAATGAATATAGTCTTTATAAACTTGCTTGTAGTAAATGCTAAATACGTTTCATATTATTATGTTAGATTTTTCTTTGAATGTATATACAATGTATATGTGTAAAATACAAAAAAAAAATTATTCGCTTAAAGGACAGATTCAATGTTTTTAATTTAAAAAAAAAAATGATTGAAGCTTCTATTTTTTTTTTTAATTTATTCAGTTTGTATGAATTTCTGAGAGTAGCTGTAATAATCAGTCAGTTTGAAAATCCATTGTGAACATATTTTTGTATACCCAACGGTTTTACATCTGGTCTCAATATGTATTGCCGCTTTTGAGTTTCTATTTCAGAAAAAAAAAAAAACTTTCATCATTTCGATGTATACTAAACAAAATTTTCAGGATGAAATTTTGGAGTAGAGAGAATTGTATGAGTTACATATTTTTATTCAAAACCTTTTTCTATATTCCCAACAGTTATACTTCTGAGAACGTGTTTGTGGTAGCTGTTTCAAATGAACATGGCGTGCCCAGAGGTAAAATGATTGGGTATTTAGAAATAGGACTAAATAAAAGTTGGGTAGCTCGTTAAATTTTATTCAGTCAATTGAATATTAAAATATTGGGGCAACTTTTAACTTTTGACAAAAAAAAATTCTATCCTCTGCCATAAAAAAATTAAGAAAAAGTCTACAAGATTTTTTTTTTAATATAAACCTAATACATTTATCGAAATTTTTTAACTCGTTCAATGATATCTACACCAAAACTTCATAAGAATCAGATGAATTGTGAAAATCTTGGAAGCAAACTTTCAGTTTGGACAATTTTTTAGGTTTAACAGTGAAGTTGCAATTTTTTACTGTTATTAATAATAAAAAAAAAGATTCCTAATTACAACTTATTTTTAATTACAGTATTTTATTCCTTTTTAAAATATTAGGGTATGAATATTAATATGGCTAAATTTATTAAATTATGAAAAGTTATTGATACATAAAATGTGGTGTAAAAATAATATAAGTGTTTCAGATTTTCAGAGTGAAAATATATTTGTCATGTGTATGTGTGTTGCCAAATTAGTTAAACATATATTGTCTCATTAAAGACACTAAGTGGAGAGGACCAAAAAAATTTTTTTTTCTTTTATTTAAGATACTTAAGGGCTATATTTGTAAACTGTAATGGAGTAGGTATGTTATATAAATGCAATATCTTATATATATATATATTATATATATATATACCTACTATTGTTATCTATATCAATAATATATATATATATACTATTACTATACCTATATCTATATATACATATAACCCTATATAATATATATATACTATATAATATTTTTATATACTACTAATAACTAAACTATAATATAATTAATATAATAACTATACTATATAATATATACATATATTCAATCTCTACATATATACCCTTCACCAAATGCTAAATAATCGGACTATGCTCAACCTATAATACTACTAACCAAATAATAATATGTAAAAGAAGATATAGCTTTAGTATATATTTTCAAATATATATATACATAAATTATAATATACCTAATAGATAATAACCACTAAATACTACTATTAAATAAAATATACAAATCGAGGTGGGAGATAACGAAACCAACAGCGTTACATGTAAAGGCGTTACATGTAACGAGTAACGATTGTAACGAGTAACGGTAACGCTTCAAACGATTTTAAAATGTAAGCTCTAATGTTAGCTACCTTTTTAACAAATTGCTAATGGTTGGATACCGTTACTAGTTAATCTAACTGGACCGTCTACTGTGTTTGACATTTTTTTTTTTATTTTTATGGAAAACTAATTTTATTTTTTTTCGAATTTTTAAATATATATATATATATATATATATATATATATATATATATATATAATATATATTATGGTTAGCCTTAAATGGATACCTATATATTATTATATAATATATTACTACTACTAATATATACTATATATAATGTAATATCATATATATATATATATACTCAAAGACCAGCCTCGGAAGTAGACAGACCCCGGAAACGATTTGAGGAACTTGAATAATGTTTTTAAGATTAGATATGCGGTACGCTTAATATTGCGACGTTTGAAGGAGGAGGAGGAGATCCTGGAGGTGATGAGGGAGAGGAGGATCAACGTGATGGGAATGGCAGAGATGCGAATGAGTGGAGAAGAGAGGAGATATGGGAGGAGGATATGTATTGATATATAAACGGGTAAGAGGCAGGGACTCAGATAATGGGAGTAGGTACAATATAGGGCAGATGGTCCGTTCATACAGGACTATAGAGTCTTACCGAATGACTTATAAGATGCACCTTTTAAAAATTCAAGGAAAAGGAGGTAGCACTCTAACAAGGTATATTCGCCGCACAACAGGGAACTCGAAGGTGAAAAAAGAACCAGTTCATAGAAATGTTGGAGGAAAATATAGAAGACGGAAGAAGAGAAGAGGATGTACTGTTGCTGACTGGAGATTTCAATGCACGAGTGGGGAGGAGAAGAGACGGGGTGGAGACAATGGTAGGATAGTAAGGAGAGGAGGTAAGGAATATTGTAGGAGAGATGCGAATAGATTTCTGTCTGGGGAAGAGATTGAAGATCATGAATGTTTTTTTTTTTCCACGAAGGGACTCACATAGGTTAGCAAGGTATAGATAGAATAATATCACAGGAGAATTCGATCAGAGATCTATTGTAGACTATATAATATCGTCTGATAGTAGAATAATAAGGAATGTTAAAGTAATAAATGGAGTAACAATGGATTCGTCATAGATTGTTGCTGACGGCCTGGTGGTGACGGCAGAAAGCTGCAGAATTAGAAAGAGAATGTGATTAAAGTTGGAATCACTGGAAGGAATGTGACAAGAAAGGGTATTATTAGAAAAAATGAAGAACTTAGAACATTTAGAAGGAGTAGGAAAGATGGAGGAGATACAGGAAACGATAAGAAGGGTAGCAGAGGAGACTCTGGCAAAAGAGGGTAGGAGGAACGAAGAAGACAGACACAAGTGGTGGACTGAAGAAGTGAGGAGGTAAGTAAAGAGGGTAAAAAGATATTGATGAAGTGTGGCTGAAAATGAAAACCGTACAAACAAGAGCTCAGTATGTGGATGGCAGAAATGATGCGAGAGAGAGTGAAAAGAAGGTAAAGAACGAGGCTGGCAAAGAGCGAGGCGGAGAAATGATGGAGATCGGGAGGGCAGAAAGGAAGAAGATTTTTTAGACTGGCAAAAACATAGTAGAGGATCAAAAGAGGAAAGTGTGCAACATTAAGTATAAGCAGGGAGAGTTTTTGGTGAAATCAATAGACACAAACAGAAGATGGACTGAGTACATCAGTCACGAGCTAATTGTGTGACTGAATAGGGCTCATAGGTGTTAGAAAAGATGGTGGAGGGAGAGCAAGATAGGGGGGAGGAGATATTATGGAAGAATTTAGAGGTGGCTCTGAAAGCAATGAAGAACGGTAATCATCGGGGGAAGAAGGGATACCCATAGAATTGATAAACAGGGGGAGGAGAGAAAATGAAAGAGAAAAATAAAACTGTTTAATGGGTGTTGGAAGGAGAGTGAAGTACAGAAGGATGGGGAAAGTCAATGTTAGTGACAATATATAAGGGAAAAGGAGTACACAAAGACTGCAAAATCTACAAGAGGAATTTCCATGTTGACCATCTGGCAAACAACATATAGAGAATTTTTAGAGAACGGTTAGAGATAGTAGTAGAGCCCAGACTGGGAAAAAAGGAGCAGCAGAATATAGAAAGAAAGAAGACGACGGACTGCTCCTTGTTC
>JABUQX010033909.1:0-17500 GCA_015478945.1 Trachelipus rathkii | reverse complement strand
GCAGTTCTGGCTCTATTTCTAATGCCTAACCACAAAATGCAAATGGCTCGCCATCACCCCGAATATAATACCGGGAAAATAGGAAAATAAGTAATCAGGAAATGCTATCGTGCCTGTCAGAATGCAGGTTTCAAGCAATACATCTCCAAGAGCCTAACAAAATAATGGATTTGGCTGGAGGTAGCAGTCCAGATGACTTTTTTTTGAATACTAGAGTTTGGTATCTACATCACCGTCATTAAATTAAGATGAACTAGAAATAGAAGTTTGCTTAAATACCTTACGGATACGGGATAACGACAAATCCCTAGAGTCACTTAATATTGTGTAAAAAAGTTCTATTTTGCCTACATGAACTCCACTACCTTCATCGACCCCTGTAGAAAGGTTATTCAGGCTTTGCGGGTCACATTCGCTCTCCCAAGAGATCCAAGCTATCTCGATAATATGTTTGAAACGCTAGTCATTCTTAAAGGTAAATCCTTCATATTTGTAATGTTATTATTAATGTTACATATAAATAAAATCCTTAATGGTTTTTCTTTTCTTATTTTATTATGCTCTATATGGTTACAGAAAATTATTATCATTTATTAATAGTGATTAACTATGCTTAAATAGATCATTATATTTTACTATTATTATATTATAATTACCTTATTATTCTTATTATATTGTTACCTTATTACCATTATTATACTAATTATCTATTATTATAATGTACCTAACTTTACAATGCATTATTAATGCCAATCCTTTTATTATTATTATTATATCATATCTAATAATTAATAACTAACGTATCAATACTATTAACATACCAATAATATCAAACATTGTTTAGAAGACCGGCTAGCTAGGGTTCAAAGTGGACGCACAATTGAGATAATCTTATACTTTAATTAATAAAACAAAATTATAAAATTTTAAATATAATAATATTGTATACTAAATTCCATAAATGTATATTTTTTTATGCCCTAAATTAACCAATTGAAACTTAAAATAGATAAAATTAAAAATTGTATAATTTTTTTAATTTGGTCCTGAAGTAAATGTAAATTGCAATTTTTGAATAAAGTTTTAAAAACTGTTAGTTTAATCCATGATTTAATCTTCAGAGTAATACGTATATGATCAAGTAACCAAAACTGTAAATCTATTAATTAAGCCAAAACTGACGCGAAAGTACGCGTTAACATGTAAGGCGTTACATGTAACGAGTAACGGTAACGGCATCAAAAGAATTTTAAAATGAAGCGATGTAACGACTAACGTAAGCTCCCCCTTTTCTCTCAAGTAACGAGTAAGGGTAACGCTAACCAATTTCAATGTACGATGCCCATCTGTAATATATATATATATATATATATTTATATATTATATATATATATATATATATATATATATATATATATATATCTATATATATATATATATATATATATAGTATATATATATATATATATATACTATATGTGATGCGCCGATACCATGGTATCGGTGTAACGGTCCAGCCTTGTCAGGACCTGTGTGTGGGATTTATATATATACTTTGTGTCAATTCAATCATTTTGTTGGAACAGTTTAATTTACCAGTGCAATTTTTATCTTTTCAGAACAAATTCCATTAGTTAAAAAATTCATCATCACCGAGGAGGAAATATTTAGAGACATAGATGAATAGATGATTGTAGAAGTTTAAAATTCATTGAATGCAGAAAATAAAGAAAACCCCAAGTTTATAGACAAGAATAATTGGGGTGATTATAATCTAAAAGTTTAAGAAATTAAGATTGTATTGGTTTATTGTTTACTTGTGGAAGTTAATTACTTTAGTTAATCATTTTATTCAAAGACTTTTCATGAATTAAATGTAATAGTTTTCTCTTGTTCAGGTTTTATTTCTTGGCTCAAAATTATATGAAGATATAGATGTTTTAGACTTTGGCTATTTTAATTTCTGGTCTCCATTTTGAAGAAATCTCAATTCTTGGATTTTGGACTTCGGCTCGAAGATTTCAATTTTTAATGTATGGCTACATTTTAATTTGTTCGGATCTCTACTTCCAAGATATCTCCTCATCTAAGATACTCATCCTTGTGTAAATATTGAAGAAATAGAATTAAGGAAACTAGAAATAAGACAGTAGAATTAAGAACATAGGCTTAAGGAAAATATCTATTCATAAGAAGAATAAATAGTCTAAGGACCATAGTTGTAAGGAAACTTAATATTAAGAAGAAATTGTTACAGAAAAGACAACTCACCAAGAATACGTATCATCTACTCTCAGAAGACCTAAGTCTCGGAATTCACTAGGAGGGATTGCAGAATTGGTAAAGTAAAGATTAGTATCTTACCTTAAATTTTATATGATCCAATTTACACATCCCAACATAGAAACACACTTAACGATTTCTCGAATGAGGAAAAATAAATTCAATAATTGGTTTTGAGTTTCGTCGAGATTCGATTAATTCAGTTTTCAATATTCAAGTAACTCATTTACTCATTAATTTTGTTCATAGAAAGCGATTATATCGTATAAGCTACTATATCGCGTAAAGTTAATTTTTTCATAGAAAGCGATCATATCGTGCAAACTTATAAATACTGTAAATAATATTTTAAATAAAAATAAAAAGTAATCGCTTAGTCATTTCTGTGTTCAAAGTATAAACGTGTATAATTTTGGTACGACTGGACTCAAAAAATTATTAAATATTATTATCATTCTCGCTGGTCCCGCCATCAGACAGAACCCAACCGTAGCATAAAGCGTCTTTCTGCTAGCTATTGGGGTATTAGAGTAATTGGGGTTGACTTGCTTATTCACATTGTTAACTTTAATAATATTGGGTGGGTTAATCTTAGTTGCTTTACGTAATTCAGCTTCTCGGGGAGTGGGAATTAAAGCCTCCTGTTCGGGACACGCCGCTTCATTCAATTATCCTAAGGGAATTCAGAATCTATCGACGCACCGATTTTAGCTCCCCGTAACATCGGTATAGGAAATTTTGATAGTAGTAGTATCGGTAAAATTTTGCGGATACCACAGATTTTGAGTCTTTAAATTGATTATATATATATATATATATATATATTTATATATATATATATATATATATATATATATATATATATATATAATATATATATATATCATATTATATATATTATATATATATATATATATTAAATTGTTATATATTTATATATCACCATGTCAGCATTGGTTGCAGGGTGGTGTTGGTAGTTGAAAGGTTTTGAGCTTATCAACACATTTCGCGAAACAGCAAGATTTGATCGAAAGGGGTTTTCAATCACCTTGTTATTAGACAAAGAGAATTTAAAAATTTTCTTAAATGACTCGATGACTTCGCGAAACGCAGCTTCACCTTTCCTAGCAATTAAAGTTTGAAATTTCTTCTTTTCTTTATTTTGCATTTAATATATATATATTATATATATATATATAATATATATTATATATTATTATATATATTATATATATATATGATATATATATAATATAATATATATTTATATATATATATATATATATATATATATATTATATATTATATTATATATATATATTATATATAATATATATATTTATATATATATATTATTATTCTTTCTTTTCTTTCTTTCACTTGCCTCTTTTTGCCCCAAGATTGGGGGTAGGTGCTGCTACAGCATCGGAAAAGAAAAGCAGTAGAAGAACATGCAAAAACGTCGAAAAGAAAGCCAGCCTTACTCGCCCCCTCTGTACCATTAATTAGTGAGAGCTCGTCAAAAGACAGAAATCCACCCTAGAGCATCATGGGACCGCGACGGACCTCACTATGGTAAATCGTCAATGTAAGCGTTTATCCCTGGCCCAGGTGGGCCACAACCATGCCCCCATCACAAAACCCCGCCATTTTCTATCATGCACCTTTATTCCTGCCTCTGCCAAATCACATTTCTCCTCCTTAGACATTCGTTCACCAGAACTAATCCACTTCCTCTGTTCCCAGCGGGTGGTTCCAAACCTCTCCCTATAATCCGCCTTAAACCAAACAGGACTACATTCATCCTTTCCAGCTGACCAACATTCAACCATATTTCATTTATTCTCGTCATTTACCCCTTTCTTCACACCAACTCTCTATACGTTATCTCTCATTACTTAACTTCTTTTCACCCTAGCATGCCCTAAGATTGTCCATTCTGAAACACATTGAACTTTAGAATCTATACTTCTTATTCCAGACCATACTCTACTACTATACAATAACAGGTAACAACATAACCTCATGTAAAACTCTAGCGCACTCAAGACTTAGTCCCTTACATTCACCAACGATTTAATTGCACAGCCACCTTCCTGCCATTTCACAACTTTCCTAATACAACTCTGTCATCCGTTTCCTATCAATCCACATACGTAAATATTTAACTCAGCAAGACACTTGTCCCGCTGGCTCATATCTAACATAACTTCACACTGAGGATGTCCTCACTCACATAACCTTACTCTTATCTAACGTTTACTTTCAAACCCCTCCTTTTACATGACTTCACCCTGCCAAATTCTCTACCAATCCCTCAAAGACTCTCTTCAGATTCGCCACACAAACCAACATCATCCGCATATAATAGGTTAGGGCACCTCCACTCTCCTCCATCTCCATCTTCTAACACCATTTCCTGAACATCCCAACACTCGATTCTTTCATAACCCCATCATATACACATTGAATAACCAAGGAGACATAACCAACCTTGTCTCACTCGCTTTAATGCTAAACCAATCCCCATGACACCATTATTTCTTACACCGCTTCACTATCGTTCATACATACTTTTGATCATTCAGAAGCCTACCACCAACACATATATCACTAATACCTGCCAATCGTAAAGCTTCCTATTAACTCTATCATACGCTGTTGTAAATCATAAAACCTAAATATAATTATTCTTCTTCTCCCTCATTTCTCAATCATTTGTTTCAATCTAAAGATTTGATCCACCTCCTATACACTCCTAAACGCACTTGTTCTTCACAATCATCCTTCAGTCACTCGACGCGCACTCTTTCAACCAAAATACCAGCATATACTTAACTAACAACACTCAATAAAACTTATTCCGCTATAATTCCTCCAGTTCCCTTTCTCCCTTACCCTTATTATAAGGGTACTATTACGTCTCTTCTCCAATCCTTCGGAACTATACTCCATAACGGCTTTATTAGCAAACAACTTCCAAAATCCAATCAATCACACATCTCGCCTCCGCTCTTGGTCATTTCACTAGTAATTTCATCTATACTGGCAGATTTAACCATTCTTCAACTTTCTCATCTACATTTCCTCCTTACTAATAACCTCATCCCCCAAAATACCTATTTCTTCTTACAACATCAAACGCACACACATTCACTAACAACTCTATTACAGTTAATATTGTGCAGATTTTCGAAGTGTTTTTTCACACTCCCTCACATACATTTCATCAGTTAAAAGCCATCCATTCATTTTTAGCAGATTCCCTTTCTCATTTTAACCTTCTCGCGCTTCCTTCCAGAAGAGCTTCTATTCCTTGTAGTCTCAATTATCCTACTTCCAATGTTTTCATTTAGCCTTTGTTTTCTCCTAAGTATGCACCTTTTAGTAATTTCTTTTTTTCCTCCTTATTAATTCCAAGCATCTTTCTTTTGAAATTTCATCATTTGCTTTTTAGTACATTCAACACGCTTCTTTTTACTTTAACGCGCTTTCATCACTCTTCATCCATACCATTCGCTGTTACAATTTCTTCTTCCTATCTTAGCACATCCACACATTCTTTGCACTACTATTGCTTCTTTTCTTTGCCGCAGATTTTGTTCAGTTAACTTGTTCAAATTAACGATTTTCAGGAGCGCTCTTACTATTATCCTTATTGCTCTTGCTCACTTAACTTCTCTCGCTCTTAATTTTACCTACTTCCTTTGTTCACCTTCCTCTCCATCCAAGCCCACGCTAACTTAATTTTACATAGACGACATATGTATCGATAATCCCATTCTTAACACCCTCATTGAATTTAACATACAACACATACTTCACATTTCCTTCTTTCCCAACACAAATCACTCATGCACTTTTTCAACTTTGATACCATCTCTTCTACAACTCTAGTATACTTATGGATAATCTTGTGTTTAAGAAAGTATACTACACACATACTCATCCTTCACAGAAATCAATCATTCCTACCATCCTCATTTTCTCACCGCACCCAAACCACCTGTTATCCATCCCTTTTTTGATCACCTATCCAACATTCAGGTCCCCCAACACTATCAATCTGAGGCTCCTACTTAACCCATACAGAATTACATTCAACTTAACTAAAAACCTATTACTCATTTCACGTTTCCAGCAGATGGACCCATGTCACAACCACACAAATATTGACCTTTTCAAACTTAGATTCAAACGTTTATAATATCCACACTCAACCACACATCCCCATACTTTCATGACACTTTGCCACAGGTCACTCAACATATAGAAACTAATTCTCTCTCTCTCATTCTTTTCAACAGCAATACATTGTACACCACACCATCACTTCACGCTTTTCTTTCATTCTTTGTTTCAGTCACAGCGAGCAAATCAACATTTGCCCTTTCTAAATACTCATACCTCTCTCCTCTTCTCTCAACATTTATTCCTATGACATTCCATGTACCTATACGATTCATACATCGCCGAAAGATAGAAAGTCGTTTACGGCGATCACGACCATTTCCAAGGCATGCATCAGCATTCCTGCAAACGATAAGTGGGAGTGGGCAGCCACCTACCACCGTCCCTTAGTAGCCTTCTACGACCGCAGGACATACGATGTGGGGCAATTCTTTCTCCCCCCGCACACAGGGATATGGTGTCAAGGACTGTCTGTAAGGTGTTATCTAGGAGAGGGGTGTGTATTAATCAATGTGTAATATGATATGTGGATAAATGGTGGCTAGTAATATGCCTGGAGGAAGAGTGTGTAAAGAATATGAAGGCAAAAGAGAAGGCGCACCATTAAATGGGAGGTAATTTCATCGCTTCGAGTATGCGTGTACTCTCCATCTATATATTATAATATATATATTTATATATATATATATTATATATTTAATATATTTATATATATATAATATATATATATATAATATATCTATATATATATATATATATATATATTATGGATGTACCGGATGTATCGGTATGCGTATCGGCCCATTTCTTTGGGTATGGGTACCAGTATTGTTAAATGGAATACTTTTACCTTTTGGGTGAAAAATTATGAGAATCTTTTAGATTCAATAATAATCTAGTTTCGATATTGCTAATACTAGGTTCTGTTGTTTTTTTTTTTTCATCGACTTCCTTTTTTTAACTTAGTTTTTTAGCATTTCTCCAACTTGGGTTTTAGCGTAAAGTTTACCTATTTGAATAACCATTATTATAATTTATACATATTTTAGCTTCCCTTTTTTAGTTGATCAATAATTTTTTTTTTCATTTTTTTTTTGTAAAACAAATCGTGAGTGTTTTTAAATTTCTGGATTATTCATATTTAGATATTTACTGTAAATAGGGTTTTAGCAGTTTAAATTTAAGTTTTTAAATTTAGGCTTTTGCGTGCGGAATAATTTTTTTTTATTTCTCTTGTTTTTGTCTGCTTGTTTCTGTCTTTTTTTTTTTTTCTTCTTTTTTTTTTTTTTTTTTTTGGAGTGGAGTATGAGCTATGTAAACATAAGACACTCCTATAACAATCTCTGAATCTCGATCTCCTAACTCGATGATTCTGTGGCTTATAAATCTTTTCTTCCTTCTTACTACATAATCCTTGTGCTTCTCCTACTGGTTTCCAAAAGAACAGAATTTTCACTGCATTTTTTGACTTTACCTTTACTATTTCACGAAAACTGTCTATCTTATCAATACTGAGGTCCACTAATTTTAGGGGATTTCAATGTAACACACAAAACTGAATTGGTTCCTCTCATACTGTTTTAGGTGGGGAGGAAGCCGAATCTTCAGTATTCTCAACGATCTGAGCAACTAATTAAAGAACCACACACATTCGGATCGTCCAACCAATTTTGAACGACACTTTGACCTATGGTTTACCCTAGTCTTCTCTTATAAAGTTAAATCATCACTTCGCTCTATCATTAATCTACCCAATCTTATATCTCTTAATTTAAATACTTTCTCAATAGCTCCATTCCTGCGCATGCGTTTTTTCTGGCACTTTGATCGGGCCGATTGAGGGGTTGGCGTTGCTTCTACGCTACTATAATTGGAGTGACGGCTTTGACTCTGAAGACGCTTCAGCTTCTGCCATAAGGGAATTTCGTACGTTGATGGGATGAGCAGGTTCATTTCTTCTTCGACTTAAATCTTTTTCTCCTCAAAATCCATGGTTTCCATTCGTGCTTGTTCTCTGGCCATCTCAGAATAGAGACAGTGCGTATCGGATGTGGAAAAATTTTCGTTTTCCTATCACTCTAGCTAATTTTCATTCAGCTAGAAATCGTTGGCGTGATACTCTTCGGCGGAAAGCGGACTTTCATTAACGAAAGTGCGCTGACCCTTGGTTCTCCACTGACAAATCTTTCTGGCCTCTTGTCAAAAACATCTCTAACAACTTTGTGAATTATCTTCCTCCTCTATTGCTCTGATGGTTTGTTGCTTAAAATCTAACTGAAAGGCAATCTCTTCGGCTCTTCGCTATTTTACCTCTAACTCCTTCGGATGATTGCTGTCATTCCTCTTCGTCTCTTCTCCTCTCAGGTAACCTTGCCTTTACATGTGAATTAATTTGATCGTGTGCATCGGGCTTCTGAAATCGTATGAAGTAGGAATGCGGGTGGGCCGGATGGCATCCTCCCAGAAGCTTTTGAGGGGTGTGTCTTCCAATGGGCCCTTTTGACCCGCCTTCGTTCAACTATATCCTCTATGCCACAATACTACTTTTTCTCAGTGATGGAAGCGCGCATATGTCAACCCATTCCGAAAAAGGAAGCGCTCTGACCTTCTATCGCCCTATAGCTCTCACTTTAATTCTATCTAAGATCTTTTGAACCCTTCTCACTCTCCTTCTTAGACATCTGGAATCTCATTCTCTTCTTTCGATCGCCAGTACGGGCTTTCGGCAACTCGAGGCTGGCGATATACTTTCCCTTTTAACAGATTTATGGTTTTCCGCCTTGAGCGAACGGGGAGACTTGGTGGTGGCGCTTGACATATCCAAAGCATTGACCGGGTATGGCAACGCTCCTCTTTTGGGGTTTCCTTCTCTCTTTGCTTACTTATGTTCTAGCTTTCTTTCAAATCGCTCAATATCGGCTAGTGTTGATGGAGCGACTTCTTCTTCTTTTTCTGTCATAGTGGTGTTCCTGCAAGGTTCTGTATTTTATCTCACTCTTTATTCCTGCTTCATTAATGATCTTTCCCTGCACATTACTCTATCCCTCTATATGCCGATGACTCGCCCTTCATCTCTTCAACTCATTTCAATTTCGCTCCCTCTTTTACTTTTAGAATTGTCTCTCGTCTTAATCTTTCGATTTCTAACTTGCTGATCTGGACTAGAATTTCAGGTCGGTCGGTTTCAACCTTGTGAATTTAGTTCTTTCAACCCAACTTCTACAAATCTCCTTCTAATACTAACTTTCCTATCTCTTTCGACGGTATCTCGTCTCTCCTGTTGACAATAATAAACAATCCTTGCCTTAAAATAAACAAAAAATGTCTTGGAACCTCACTCATAACGGTTTGCTAGGGTGGTCTCAAGGGAATGGGAATGTCTGTTTAGACCGACTCTTTTTCCTCTTTCATTCTCACTAATCAAGGGTTTTATCGCCTTTTATGGAGTCTGCTTCATATCTGGGGAGGTTCTGGTTTTTTCCGGCTTTTGGATAGGGTATAGTCAAAGG
Source organism: Trachelipus rathkii (assembly GCA_015478945.1). NCBI lineage: Eukaryota > Metazoa > Arthropoda > Malacostraca > Isopoda > Trachelipodidae > Trachelipus > Trachelipus rathkii. The sequence goes on along the minus strand of JABUQX010033909.1, from coordinate 7,517 downwards.
CCGAAGGGCCTTTAAAACTATCCTGTACTTCTAGTTTACTTTGACCTTAATCTTTGGCGGGCGATGTTGGTGCTTTATTCTTTCCTATAGGTACTGTAGAGGCAGGTGCTCGAAGGAGCCTCCTCACGTACTACACATTTAGACGCCTCGTAGCACAAGGTTGTGTGTCGGAAATGAGTTTTGTGTTGATATTAGAAACTCCAGACTAGTTCGCTGTGCTTCCTTCTTTCCTGGCATCTCTGTTCTGTGGAATTCTCTTCATCTTCTGTGTTTCCTACTCATTTTAAATCTCCTTACTTTAAAGCTTGCGTCTGTCCTATCTGCTTAATTTGCGGTGACAACTGTAAAAAAATAAAAAAATAAACAGGAAGTTAATAAGGAATTTATTAAGCTAGATGAAACCCCACAAGAATGGCAATCTCCGACACGGTGACATCTAGAATGAATTAAAATAGCATACGGGAGCTGCTCGGTGACAAAAAAAAGATGTACCAGAAGTGGAAGCCGCCTTTATCAGTAACCTGGGACAGACTGATAGTGGACCATCGGTGGCTTTCAACAAATAACTACTGAAGATGAAGAGGTTTGGAATATGTTAGCTTTGAGAGTTCATGGGCAATTGCAATTGACATCTCAATTCACTTAAAGGACACATCAGGAACCCATTGAAAAAACTGAGAGACAGTCTCGCAGGAGCAAAGATAATTCAAAATTTGCAATCTCGTGAAAGAGGAGATGAGGCTCAACGCAAACATGGAGATGCTGCTGACAGAAAAGGCTCTTTTCATGTGGTGGCATGAAATGGGCAAAAGGTTCCATTATTATCAGTTGTTTGCCCAGAAATATTTCACCACCTTTCTCATCAGCTCGAGGCGAGGTATTTTAGTGTAGGGCTTGGAAATGTCAACACCCTAAAAAGGAAGGCTCTTGCCAGATACTTGCGAAACTTAATGTTTTTGATCACAATGAGAATTTTTGATTTTGAAGTATGGAATGACTTCCTACGCTTTATCTTAAAGTTGTACCATTATTATTATTATGTCATGTTTTTGAGTAATAGCGTTTTTTTTTAATTTTGTCTTTTCAGATGATTAATTGAAGTTCTCTCTTTCATTATTTTTATTCTTTATATGATAGCAAGTTAAAGAATCTTTGTAAATTGTAATCCATGTTAAATATAAAAGCTAGTAGATAATTTGTTAATACTTATTTGAAAATGGAAATGGAATATTTTTGAATAAAACAAACATAAAAAAGTTATTATTATATTTGCATTTATTACTCCCCAAAGTATAATTTTAATTCTATAAAATACAATTATACTTGGGCACTAACCACAATTGAAATAAATGACAAGTATTGTTGTACACATGGATACAGCGGAATGCAATCCTGAGTTTGCATAGCAGTAAAAATGTTCTAAAAATCCTTATTACTGGTGTATTTTTATACTTAACAGGTCTGGAAATGCTACCTAAAAAAATAGAGTATCGGTATGGCCTCTTTTCTGGTATCGGTACCTTCTAAATTATATATATATATATATATATATATATATATATATATAATATATTATATAATATATATTATATATTTAATAATTTATAAAATTAGAATATATACTATATATATTATATTATATATTATATATATATATATATATATATCTAATATTTACTATATATATAATATATATATATATATATAATTATTATATATATATAATATATATATATTTAATTATATTTATATATATATATATATTATATATATATATATATATATATATATATATATATATATATATATTATATTTTATATATATATATACGTATATATATATATTATATATATATATATTATTTATACCACAACACACCCGACGCTATACCGGTATTATATATATATATATATATATATAATATATATATATATATATATTATATATTTATTTCTTTCTTTCTTTCTTCACCTCCCTCTTTTCCCCAGATTGGGGTAAGGTGCTTGTTACAAGCAATCGGAAGAAAAGCAGAGGAGACATGACAAGTCGAAAAGAGCCAGCCTTACGCCCCTCTGTACCATTAATTTAGTGAGAGCTCGTCACAGACAGACAATCCACCCAGAGTTCATGGGACCCGCGACGCGACCTCACTATGGTAACATCGGTCAATGTTAAGGGTTCATCCTGGCCCAGGTGGGCCACAACATGCCCCCATAACCCCGCACTTCTCTCCTATCATGCACGCTTTATTCTCGCTCTGCAAACTCCATTTCTTCTTGCTTCAGACATTTCGTTCACCGACTCAATCAACTTTCTCTTCGGTCTCCAGCCGGTCGATTCCCACACACTCACACTATACATCTGCTTAACCAACCTACCCTATCATTCATTCTTTCCACATGACCAAACGGCAATCTCAACATACTTTCATTTTATTCTCTCATTTACGCCTTTCTCTTCCACACACATCTCTCATAGTTCATTCCTCTCTTATCATTCTTCTACACTAGCACAGCCTAGATTGTCCATCTGAAACACATTTGTACTTTAGATCTATACTTTTATTCCAGACCTAGTCTCACTACTATACAATAAACCAGGTAAAACATCCCTCATGTAAGACTAGCCACTCAAGACTTAGTCCTTTATCATCACCAAAAGTTTAATTGCACCAGCCACCTTCCTGCCATTCCAACTTTCCTACTACACTTCTGCATCGTCGTTCCCTTCTCATTCAAACATATACCTTAAATATTAAACTCAGACACTTGTTCTAGCTGCTACCATCTAACATAACTTCAATCCGAGAGTGTCCTCAACTCAACCAACCATAACCTTACTCTATCCACGTTTACTTTCAAGCCCTCCTTTTACATTTATACACCTGCCAAATCTCTCTATCATATCTCTCAAACTTCCTTCTTCAGATTTCGCGCGCACACAGAACAAATCATCGCATATAATAGGTTAGGGCACCCTCCACTCACTCCATTCTCCACATCTAACACCATTTCCTGCCATCCCCACCTCAAATTCTTTCACAACCCCATCCCATATACAATTGAAATAACCAAGGAGACATACACATATATTATATATATATTATATAATATATCATACTATATATATATTAATATATATATATATATAAATATTATATATTTATATATATATTATATTATATAATATATACATATATATATGATGCCAACTGATACCATGGTATCGTCGATTTTTGAGTACTCGTTATCGGCAATTTTGCTAGTGCATCGGTATCGGTAAATTTTGCGATACCTTTTAGCTGATACCAAACATTTTGCTTCTTTTCAAAAAAAAATATATATATTCATATATATATTATATATTATATTATATATATATATATATATATATATATATATATATATATATATATATATATATATATATATATATATATATATATATATATATATATATATATTAATATATATTATATTATATATTTATATATTATATATATATTATAATATATAAGTTATTATATATATATATACCGGTATATATATTAAAATTATAGTACTTCAATCCAATTTTATAATTTTCGGACCATCTTGTGTATGTGTGCACTGTACTTTTCGCGGGAAATGTTGCCGCCAAAACTTAAAACAAATTTAATTTTTCTTGCTAGGTAACAAAAGTTTATTTTTATCACAAATATTTTTATTTATCGTGGTAAAAAAATTTGAAGGAAAATGCCTAATATTTTTATAAAAATTACTTAATTACGTTATTTTCAAAAATGCCATAAAGAGTACAATGAAAATTTAAAAAAAAATATATAAATGTTTATTAACCATTCACAGCGTTTCTTACATTTCGACGTAGGAAAATGTAGCGTGACTTTCTCTCGAAAACAGCCGTTGAAAATTTTGTAGAGCATATCCGCAATTTGTCCGAAAATTTCCTTTTGTATCTGAACTAAACCGTTTTCGCTTTTTGTCATTTGTGCTTACACTCGGTAAGATATGCTTACACAGTTTTAGCATGAATTTGCAAAAACGACAGCGATTTCTTGAAGTTTACTTTTGTTTACAAACAATTGGAATCCGCTGTTGTGAAGAAGCCCATCGATTTGGAATAAACAAATAAAAACCTAGCAAATGGTTAATTATACAAATTATTTATTGATCTACTACTGTATGGAGTTTGTCTATGTGGAAGAAATTATATTTAAAGTCGATTTTATTGAGTGAAACATTAATCAATTTAAACGGGCCTACCACGCCGTAATATCGTTTGTTTACATTTTTGCATAAGCACATCCAAAATTCGGCATTTCTTACGATTTTGTCCTAAGTTTGACAAAAACGAAAGCAAACTCGAGCATTTCTTACGTTTTGTAAGCACAAATGCAAAAACGAAAACTACTATATTGTAAAGTAGTTTTTGTTTTTGCATTTGTGTTTACGAAACTTAAGAAATCTTGAGTTTGCGTTCATTTTTGCCAAACTATGCACATAAATGTAAAAGATGTCAAATTTGGGACGTGCTTATGCAAAAATGTAACAAACAATATGGCGGCGTGGTAGGCCCGTTTAAATTCATCAATGTTTCCTTCAATAAAATAAACTTTAAATATAATTTCTTCCAAATGGATAAACTCCATTACAATAGTTGACAATTATTTGTATATATAAACCATTTGTTATGTTTTTTAATTGCTGTTTATTCAAATCGATGGGCTTCAAACAGCTGATTCCAATTGTTTTGTAAACAAAAGTAACTTGGTAAGAAATCTCGCGTTTTTTGCACGAAATTCGGCTGCTAAAATGTGTGAACATCCTTAACCGAGCGGTAAGCACAAATGTCGTAAACAAGAGGATATATATATTATCATATGATTATTTAAAATATTATTATCTATATATATTAATATATATAAATTAATATATTATATACTTATATACTACATTTATATATATTATAAATATATTATATATATTAATTATCCATATAATATATATTTCTAAATTTCTATAATAGTGACTATTCTCTCTAGCACCACTTGCATACATCTTCTAACAATTCTGTCTTTTCAATCCAAGAGCACGCGTAAATGAAAGATTCTTTGTTTATCAACTGAAAAGGCCAATCTCTTCAAGCCTACTATTTTCCTTTAAACTCTCAAACTCTGACGAACTTCTGGTGGCATTCTCCTCCTTCTGTGTCCTATATGCCTTAATGCCTTGTGATTAAATTTTGCATACAGGTGCATGGGCTCTGAAATTATGACGTTTAGAGGGCGGGTTTTGGCCCGGATGGCGTTCTCTCCCAAGTTTTTTGAGGGTAAACGTCACTTCGTGTTAACGATTGCAATAGGAATTCAGTTGTTAATTTTAAAAATAAAAAATTCTCATATTTTTCTAAATAAAAAGAACAAAAATAATTTACTTGAATGGTTTTATTCAGAAAAAAAGGAAGCGCTCTGATCTTTCAAACTATCGCCCTAAGCTCTCATTGTATTGTCTATCTAAGATCTATTGAAACCCTTCTCAACTCTCCTTTCTCTTAGTCATACTGGAAAAATTCTCATCACTTCTATCGCCGATCGGGCCAGAACGACTTTTTCGGGGGCTCCGAGGTTTACCTGCCACTATACTTTTCCTATCTTACTGAATTTACTTGGTTTTCTGCCTTATAGCATTGACCGGCATATGGCAGCATAACTTGCTTCTCCAGCTCCTTCTGTTGGTTTCTCCTTCTTTTTGTCTTCTTATGTCTAAGCTTTCTTTTCAAATTCGCCTCAATATCGGTCTGGGCTGTTGTGGGGGAGACTTCTTTTTTCTGTCAATAGTGGTGTTCCTCAACAGGTTTTCTGTCGCAATCTCCCACTTTTTCTTATTTTTTCAGTAGAAACCCCTGAACATCTAACTCTATCCATTCATATGACGATGACTCGACCTCTCATTCTTTCAACTCAATTTCAAATTCCGATTATTAAATTTTTTTTTTTAGAATTGCCCTTTCTTCTCTCGTCCTTAATCTTTCTGATTCTTTACTCGCTGATCTGGATAGAATTTTCAGGGTGGGGTCGTCTCTAATATTGTGAAATTCAAATTTCTTTTCTTTAAAAAAAACCAACTTTCTCGTTTGAATTATGAATATTTCATTCAATAAAATCAGCCTTAATTCTAATTTCTTTTTCTTCCAAATCGTAAACTCCATCACAATAGTTTGTCAATTATTTCTCTTTAAACTATCTATTTTTATTTTTGTTTATCCCAAATCGAGTGGCTTCCATCTCACAGCTGATCCAATGTGTGTACAAAGTACCACATCAGAAATCGATGTGCTTCGCTTTTTGCAGGGAAATTCATATTGTTTCTTTTCTTGTTTTTTTTACATGGGAGGTCATTATCCAATTCCTTCTTTGTGTGGATAATAAATATACTGTGATATATATGAGAATATTAATTGTTAATTTTTCAAAGCTTGATGGAAAGTTATGGATTAGTAATTAATATATATATATATTATATATTATAATATATTATTATATATATATATATTATATATATATATATATTTTATTTTATGATATTCCTTACGTTATTCCCTCCTATGTATATACTATAATAAATACTATATTATATATATAATATATGATATAATTATATATTATATATTATATATATATTAATATATATATATATATATATATATATATAATATATAATAATATATTATATATTATATAACATAATTCTTCTTTGAAAGTGATTGTTTTTAATATTAATAGCGGAGTGAGGCAGGGATATGTTTATATTGCTAGGTAATTCCAATTTTGTAATAAATATCTTAAATGTTTGATATTTCTGAGAGTGGGCCTAAATTTGTTAGAATGAGGAAAGAGATGAGTGGAGGGTGCCTACCTATTATAACTGCGGATGATTGGGTTTTGTGTGGTGAATATTGAAAGAGAGTTTGAGAGGATTGGTAGAGAGATTTGGCAAGGTGTGTAAATAAGGGAGAGGTTTGAAAAAAAGTAAACCTTAGATTAAGATAGTAAGGGCTTGGTTGTGACTGAGGACAGTCCTCGGTGTGAAGTTATGTTAGATGGGAGAGCTGGAACAATGTGTCTGAGTTTTAAAAATTTAGGCGTATATTTGGATGAAAAGGGGAACGGATGATGCAAAGTGGTAGTAGGAAGTTGTGATGCCAGGAAGGTGGTGTGAAAATTAAATTTGTTTGGTGGATGTAAAGGACTAAGCTTTGAGTGCCGCTAGGGTCTTACATGAGGGTATGTGTTACTGTGTTATAGTATAGTAGTTGAGCCTAATAGTCGGATAAGAGCGTATAGATTGATCTAGTTCAATGTGTTAGATGGAAATCTTAGGGGCGTGTTAGGTATGAAAAGAATTGATAAATGAAGAATGAACGTATTAGAGAGTTATGTGTGTGAAGAAAGGGGTAAATGAAAGGATAACAATGGAAAGTACGTTGAGATGGTTGTCATTGGAAAGGATGAATGATA
>JABUQX010033908.1:12500-14438 GCA_015478945.1 Trachelipus rathkii | reverse complement strand
ATATATATATATATATATATTAATATATTATTTTATATTATTATTATAGTATATTATATATATTATATATATAATATATATTATATAATATATAGTATATATATAATTATATTATTATATATATATTATATATATATAATATATACTATATGATATATATACACTGTATTATGAAAAAATTGTTTTCTGTTTACTCAACCACTTTTTTCTTCTGTTCTCTCATCACTTTGTCTATTTATTCTTTCATGAAATTTACTTGCAAAGTAATGAAAACTTTTTCATCCTCTGTTTTCTTTTCTATTTTCATTTATTGACTTGCCCACTTTCAATTGTCATGTATTAGGATATTTTCATCCTTAATTTAGAAGTAAACTTGGTTTTCCCAAAATTCTGATGAATTTCATGTAGGTGTTTGTCCTTTTATAGAATTATATATACATACATTATATATATATATATATATATATATATATATATATATATATATATATATATATATTGTATATATATATATTTATATATATTTTTACGCATATACTGTATATCGGTTATATATATATATAGTATATATATAGATATATATATATATATATATAATTTATTATATATTAGATATATATATATATACATATATATATATATATTATATATTATATATATATATATATATATCGCCCATATGTGTTAGTATGTTTGTGCCAGTGTGAAGAAAACGAAAGGAAATAAAACAAACAAACAAAGGCTACTCTTAGTCTTGATTGATTGGACATTGTTTTCCTTGGTAAGCATATAAAGTAGATTAAAAATAAATTGGGAAGAGCAAATAATGGTCGCCAATTTATTATCAAGACGCGCCCCTTCTCTAAAAAAAAAGAAGATAGATTAAAGGGCATTTATTGTAATTTTGTAATACTGTCGACGCATACGCATAGACACGCATTCCACTACTCAAATATATTATATATATATATATATATATATATTATATATATCATATATATATATATATATATTATGATATATATATATATATCGATATATGTAATATATATATATATATTATATATATATATTATATATAGTATATATATATATATACTAGTATTGGTAACCTATCATTTAGTTATTATTCACAATATAAACCGTCAATGTCGATAATGTTATAGAAACCCTATTATAGGGTGCAGGAAAGCAGGGCTGCGGAGTCGTAAAATAAATTTTTCGACTCCGACTCCGACTCCTTAAATTCAAATTTAGATTTCGACTCCGACTCCGACTCCGATCCGACTCCGACTCCGACTCACTAAAACAAAATTTTCGAATCCGACTCCGACTCCGACTCCACTTAAACAAAAATTTTCGACTCAGACTCCGACTCCGACTCCGACTCCGCAGTCAAATTTTCAGAAATTTTTGACTTCCGGACCAGCTTACGGCATAACAAAGTTACAATAATAACATACTTTTTGTTTAAACTATTTTTTTTCGCTTTGCTTTTGAGAATAAAAAATATACCGCTTTCCAATGAATCTAATCTCCAAACGTCGCAGATATCCGTATCCACATAATTTTTCTCTACCCGCGTCCGCATTTGCATTCGCATCCGCAGGAATTTTTTTGCGGATATAGGATAGTATTCATTTATGAATTATGAGACTAACATGTTCCTCATAACTCTTCTGTTTAACGCAAAGATTTCAGATATGAAAGTAGTTGGGTACATGCTGAGGGATGGAGAAATAAGGATGAAGCGTCTTTTTTCTCCCTTCTTTCCTTTAAATGGGCTGACCAATAATTTGCGGGGGCTGATCCCAGTTTTCAGCCCCCCTAAAAATGGACATAAATTCGGAATTTTCAGCGATTTGACTATATAAACACCAAAATGTTCAGCTTTCTTTGAGGCGCTCTTAAAATCGTTTGTTTCCCGGACTGGTTTTT
>JABUQX010033908.1:0-7500 GCA_015478945.1 Trachelipus rathkii | reverse complement strand
GCGGAGATATGTGTGCATGTGAAATTTAGCCTATAAAATTCTGTATTTTGATTTTATGTCTTTGGTATTCTCTTAGTTACATTTGGATGTTGCCTAACAAAAAGCAAGAAAGTTAACCATTTTTTTTTTGTTAAATAGATATATTGATTTACTAAAATTAATTTATTAAGTTTTAATATATATATATATACTATATATATATAATATACTATATATAGTATATATATATATTATATATACTATTATATATATATATATATATATTATATATATATATATATATATATATATATATATATAATATACACCAGTATAATATATATTTAATATATATATATATATTTATATATTATTAATATTAATATATAATATATATTATTATATATATATATATATATATATTATATATTATAATATATATATATAATATATTTATATATACTTATATATTTATATCTAATATTATATATATGATTATATATATACATATATATATAAATATATATAGTATATATATATATATATATAATATATTAATATATATATATATATAATATATAATATATATACTATATATTAAATATATATATATAATATAAATAAATATATATTAATATATATATAATTATATAATATAATAATATAATATATTATATTATAATATATATTATATATATATTATATATATTAATATAATAATATATATATATTATTTATATTTATATATATATATATAATAATATAATATTATTATAAGTAATATATAATATAATATATATTAATATATATATATATATATACTATATTGACTGAAATATCTGCATAAAAGATGGCAATATTCAATATTTTAAGTTAAGTCGTAGCCTATTTTGCTCCAGGATGTGTTATAATAGTATATATATATCCTTTGATATAGTGGCATTCTTTTTCATGTAGCATATATGGTATTCATTGGTGTTGGTTATTATATGCGTCACATGTAGTCATATTGGTTCCCTATAATGAAGCCCAGATTTTGAAAAAAAAGTAAAAATACATATTAAAGTCAAAATTCGTTTTTTTATTATAATTCTTTGGAACTTTGGAAATTTTGTATAAGAGGTACTCTAAATCCTTTATCCTCTCATAACTACTCTGAAGAAAGTTTTAGTGTTCATAATATATATATAATATATAGTTATTTATTAATAATTTATCTTTAAAAATATATCAATAACATACATAACAGTATAATTTTAATAAAGAAAATAAATCTGAATAATACTCATATATATACTTTGATAACTGTCCTTTATCAAATTATTAAAATATATAATAATATATAAGTAATATTTAATATTATATAGTATAGCAATATTAATATAATAATATAATATATATTATAAAAATATAATAATAATAATATAATATTATAATTATTATATATAATAATATAATATAATAATTAAATAATAATATATACTTATATATATTATAAATAATACTTTATGGTTACCTAGTGTTAATATAGTCACATCACGATCTAGTAAATTTACTTAAACGTATATACCCTGATAATTATATTACCAATAATTGTTTATTATTACTCATATCCTTCAGGAATTAAACAAATTAACTAGGAAACCTTTTTTTTTTATTATATGAATTACAAACCAATGCTGCATAAAAAAGACTAATATTAATATTTTAGCAGACATTTTCGTATTTTAATGTTTAATTATTAACATTTTTTTCAGTGCTAAAAATATAAACTAGAATGAGGTCATAATATGATGAATGACAAATAATTTAATCATAAATAAAATATACTATATTACGTATAAATAAAATTAATTAATACTAAATATTATAAATTCATAATATTGTGATCTAAAAGTTATAAATAAAGGTAATAAATTAATAAAAGTACTTACTTGAAAAATCGAAATAGCTTAATAATATAAATTGAGTAAACACTAACAAAATAGACAATATTATAAAAAGATTTAAGAACAAATGGAGAGAGAAAAGAAAGAAAGAAAAAGAAAACATGACTCGAATAAATACGTTTCGGATGAAAAAATTCTCTATTGCAATCGCGGAACTTAGGAGCTACCCAAGCTCTTTTATAAGGAGGTCCAACTTGCGAGGAACAACTTCGTGAATGGAAATGTTAAGGTTTTTATCAAACAGAAAATTTGGAGGGATCTTACATTTTTTTTTTTTGATTTAATTGTATGGGAAAATCTTGACGAAGAAAGGAAGAAAATTGTTTTATTTTGCCTGGCCGGCTAAGTGAGCTACGGGTCAATTTAGCTCTATAATAGAATATGTTAGTTGAAAAAGTTTGGGGTAGAGATGTATTCGTTTATTGAAGGGGAGATTGATATGAATGTGGAAGTTGTGGGAAATTATACTTTTAAAAGTTGACCTTCACATAGGTGTGCGTTATACTCCCATCTTGAGAAATCTCCTCACCAAAGATCCATCAAAAAGAATAAGAATCTTGAAAGCTCTGAAGCTTCGGACGAAAATACCATCAATCTTTACCTGAAGCGCAAAGAAGAGAGAGTATCCATGGATTATGTGAAATGAGTTGGTTATTCCATAAGAATGGAGAGTTAAGAGATGGTTGATGGTCTGGGTCGGCATAAGGTGTTGGCCTAAGAAGAACATAAAGGTCAGTCAGTGTATAATTTAGATGAATGTGCAGATGAGAAAATAAATCCAGAGGTAATTAGACCCATTATGCGAAGGATTCAAATTTTATTGAATATTCTGAGATAGGAAGGAACAGGATAACGCAAAGGTAAAGGATTTAGAGAGTAACGTGAAACGGGGCACAATCACTTAGCCGTCAAAGGCTTTTTACATAGTGATATAAACCAATACTAGAGGATTTTTTGAATATTCTGTCCACCGCACTAGAGTCAGTGCACATGAATTAGCATTAGGTTTTATCTTTTTCTCTGATCCCACTGGAAAACCTGCAGTATAATATGAGATTTTCTGCTGCCCAGCGAGTCCTCCGTGTTCAAGCCACATAGGCTCAACACCTATAAGGAAAAGCCCCTTCAATTTAATATGAAAGATTTTTTTGAATATACCGTGGATTAAGATTGATAAAACCGTTACCGAAGCTGCTTTGATTACCGGACCTGGATACTTCAAACGTTCAAATTTCTTACCGACCATTGAGCTATCATTCTAAGCGATGCATTTGAAAAGTCTTTAGCAGTTGAAAACTTTCCGTCATGTTAATGAGAAACAAGTCCCTTTTCATTCAATCTATTATTTGGAACCGAAGTTTCATCTTATCATGATAACGTCTCTTGGAGATACCCCTCTTATTAACACCACTAACGAAATAAGAAACACATCCAAATGCACTACTTAAGTTTCCGTGCTGAAAAACGAAGTCTGCTTTCATTCTAAGCCATCTTCAACAGAAGCGATTTCTTGTTGCAAATGATCACAGGTTTTCCCCCATGTCGAGATTAACATGACCCCCAAATTCTAGCTTGCTACTGACCGTTAACACCCCATGTCCACCTAAAAAGGGGCATAAACAGAGGTTTATAAGCAAAGTATTTATTTGTCCTTATATTGCCCGACTCAGATATTGCTTCAAGTGCCAGGTGTTTGGTCACCCCTAAAAATACTGTAAAGGACCGCGTCAAATATGTGCTATTTTCAAAGAAGAATTTCACATTGACTGAGAATATACTAAACACTGCAAGGACTATATTAACCCCTCGCAGCTCCTCTTCCTTAAAATATACGTCCTACCTGCTTGATAACGAAAAATTGGAGTTATGTATCATGCAAAAATTAAGCAAGAGAGACGACTTACGCAGGCTTAAAGACAAATATTCTACATGGCAAAAGCAATCCCATGCTTCAATTGAAGCAGCTTCACCACTTCCGCGTGTTAACAAACCGACACCCCCCCCCATTTCAGAAGAACTGCATCCACCAACTCCAACGGAACTCGTGTAATTGCTGCAACCGGCTGCTAAAAATAGTCCGAAAGCAGCCTGGGATTCAATCTCCCGCCCAAGATGTTGTTAGGAATCCTACGGCGGTTACTTGCTTTCGAATTATCAGCAACAAGCCTAAGTTTGCTCACCCACCAATAAGCTCGAAGATCATTCTCCGCCGATAACCTCTGTTCCCTGCCCTCGCTATAAGCTTGACAAACCCACGTAAGTTGCCTGCTTCTATGTTTCCTAATAGGTCTCTTACTATTGCTCCTATTCCTGAAACGGTTGTTCCTGAGTGGAAAAAAAGACTAGGCACCAAACCAAGGATTACTCACTAATCATAATCTCTCAACTTCAATGCCATCATATAAAGGTGACTTTTTCCCAGTGGCACTTTCCTATACTATCTCCCCGAAAACAAACCCATACTTTCCACCTACTTCTGAATTTGCTTGCTTGGTAGATACTGACATCGCTTCCGCTAATATCTATGAGCGTCATAGCTGCTCTTCCAGCGACCAATCACATTAATATAGTAATATGGGCTTGGTCGAAATGAACCTACTTCGTATTCATGGCGAAGCCCCTCCATCACAAACACAGAAAAGTCCCCTTCCCCTTCCGAAAACAGTCGTACAACCCAAGTTACTGTTGTATGACTATTTCTTACCAACAGCTGAGAGGCCTTATCAGTTTACGGAATGTTTCTAAATGTCATTTTTTACTTTTAGAATGTTTGTGATGCATCTTGGAGAACCGGGGTCCTCCTTAAACTTCACACGCTCTGCTTCCAAAGACAGCCTTATCTCTTTATTCAATGCTTGCTAGCAGACAGATTCATTCAGGATTAATGCTAAACTGTTCTAGCACACCGCTTTACTCTAGATGAAGTTGTTCCTCAGGATAGTGTCCTTGGCGTATTATTATTTGCTCACGGATTCAATATCTTCGTAACTATCATCCCAATGACTGTCAAATTTACCTTGAAAATTGATGACCTAGCATTATACACTGCCTGTTCCAGGCTATCACTTCTTGAACTCGAAGACAGACTAGCCATTGAGAACATTTTACAACGAGGTAACTCCCATAAAATCCACTTCCCAACCTCCAAAATCTCAGCAATGCTATTTCGGAAGAAAGGAAACCGAAGAACCTGTCATTTTCTTTTGTAAACCTATACGTATATGATCATGCATACCCAACCCTACTACACCTGTTAGACACCATCTTGAATGAGGCAATCCTTATCTCTACTGAACTCCACCTTAACTATTCCCAGCCCCTTCCATTTGTCTGGCCTTCCTGCTCTCTCTTTCCAGATCAGAAACCTCTGCTGCCTTGTTAAAGGCATCATTCTTGTCTCACATTACGAATCCATTAGAATGTTTACCGACAAGTATAAAACATGGGACGGCGTGGGCACGTCTTCCATCTTTCCTGAACGCAACCTCCCCCATAAAGTTATGAACAGCTACTTCAAAAGCAACCCACGCATCTTTTTCCAACTGGTGCCATAGGGTTTTTAAAATCGCCATCAGACAAGTTGTCGAAAGATATTGAGCTGCAGCATGAGTGTCAAAGTTCACTTTCTTCCTTTCCAATGAAATTTCCCTAGAAAATTTAGGAGATATTAGTGAGGATCAAGGAAAAAGTTTTCGTCAAGTTGAAGAAACTGGGTTTTTGAGTCATTAAGAACAACAATATTTTTTTAATGCTCCAGTTAAAAGTTCAGGAAAGATCAAAGGTCAGTTACTCCTAGGCCACCCTCCTAGCATTAGGGATTCAAACAGCTGCATCTTCTTGCAAGAATCGAAATGCTCATCTTTATAACTACTGCATCATTACTATCACCAACCGGTTGCTGAGTAAATGAGTGAGCAGCGAAATTGTATTTGGAGTCTTCCAAATTTTCCACTATGTAATTAAGGCTATCTTGCTCTTCTACATTTAAATTCACTTATTTTTTTCATCTATATCCTAACTTCATGACTGTCCTAAATTCTTCGACAATCTAAACTTCAAATAGAATACACTTCCTTTTTCTTCTTCTTTCTTTGAAATCTTAATTTAAGGTGATTTCAATGTTCCTCACCCTAAAAGACGTCCCTCCTATGTTGAACTTACCTTTCATTGTTCTACCCAGAACACTGGTGAAGAGACTGAACAGCTGTCTATGGACATGAACCCACCATTCTTAACCTTTGTACTCTTATGTAGGGCTTGGTCAAGTTTTTAGTCGAAGTAACAACGTGATCTGCTCTGTGAAATAGCCTCGTACGGAGTTTGTGCGATATGTCGACGTATTCCAATAATCTCATCTCTGTACCTGTTCTATCTCTTCAAGTCTTTCCTCACTAGTAAAACACTCTCATAACGGACGAAACATTTTTATACACCTTGGAATCATTCGCAGAAAGACATGTGCGGAGGGAGGTAGTGCTTGTGGATGGCTCTATTCCCCTTGAAATGAATTATTGCTCTGCCGAGAAAGCTGTTCTCAAGTAGTGTGCAGAAGTATTATACAGATTATTATCTTTAACTATATATGAGTACGCAAGATTCGATTTTTATTCCATGTCGCTAAATCTTCTTATGTATCTAGCGGCCTTAACGTATGTTAATTCACTCACTCCGGACTCTCTCAAGCTAAATAGTCTGTAAGAGAGTACGCTTGCGAGTTAGAGGCATTCTCCGAACATAATATAGGTGAGACTCACAGGTCGCGCACGTACGCGGTGCGCAGAAGAGCCGACTACGATGAGGCGTAAAGACTCAGGGAAATCATGCTTAATCCGTAATCATAACAAAATTTATTCTCCGTTACATTAAAACCTCTTTTTCAGTAGAAAAATCTTCTGGTTTCTGTTCCTCTCATCTTGGCATTTTGCAACTCTCATTTTGGTTCTTCCTCTTTCACTCTCTAGGTTCTTAAAACAGCACAACTTCGCTTTTACCTTGCGCTAAAGTTGAACACTTCTTTCAATGCCCTGATTTTAATTCCATTTTTGGCGATTTCGGAATTATCGCTCCTTTCTCACCTCATTTATATCCAACTCATTTATATATTACATTATAATTTCTTCTAAAAGTTGGATTTCTGCTCTCTCTAAAGTTAAAACTAAAAATGCATATAGTCCTGATCTGGTCCTTTCTGTTGTTCTTATAATTTGTGCTTCTGAGATTGCGCCTTGTTTCGATAAACTGTTTCACCTCAGCCTGTTCACTTCGACCTTTCTTTCCCGCTGAAAGCTTGCATTAGTTTAACCCTTACCGAAAAAAGGAGACCTTTCATCACCCTCTAACTATTGTCCTATCGCTTTGACCTCCATTCATTCCAAAAATTTTGACTCTATCCTGAACAGAAAAATTTTTAAACATCCTAATTATTTTATTCTAAGCTCTTGGTGCCAAAACGGTTTTCATAAGAAGCAGATTACTAATAAACTTCTTTCCCTTCTATCTGATTCAGAGTTCCCTCATATTTGGCATTTCAGTGAATCTTTTGCTATGGCCCTAGGTATATCGAAATCTTTCG
>JABUQX010033907.1:27500-32971 GCA_015478945.1 Trachelipus rathkii | reverse complement strand
TTTAGCGAACTGATAAAACTCGATATAAATACGTTGTTTATATTTGTAAATAAAATAAGGATGTACTCAGATAATCACTATAGTATAAAGTCAAAAATTTCATCACTTCTTTGATCCTACACATTAAAGGAAAATAATTAGTGAAAAATAGTAAATTATTAAATATAAATTAGTTTTTTTAAATATAAGTACTGTATTTTTAATGTTAACTGTATAGTCCTCAAATTGGACTAATTAATTTTTAAGTTTTTCAATAATTATTTGCCAGAAGGCAAGTGAGAAAGAGTGTTTAGCTCGTGTGCCAGTAAGAAGTTTCTAAAATTGTACTAGGCTTATTAATCATATGATATTTATAGATACAGTATTTATATGTCAATATATATGTGATTAATAATTTATAATTATTGTATTTACAATTATAGTAAATAAGTTATTTTATTTACTTTTTATCCTATAATAAATTAATATATTATTAAATATTAATTAATATATATATATTAATATATAATATATTAATATTTAATATATAATATATATAAATATATATAATATTAATTAATATATTATATATTAGATATAATATATATATTAATATAGTATATACTATATTATGATGATATATATATAATATATATATATTTATACTATATAAATATATTTATACTAATATATATATTATAGTCATATTTACCTAATCGCATGTTTTGTTCAGAATCGACAATTTTAGCAATATAATGATAATTTTCTTTTTCGCTTTTCATGTGCATTAGTGCTTTTGTTTTGTTTTATAATGAGAAGTAATGAAAAACTATATAGAAATTAATTTTTTCATATATAAGAACGTTTCTTTTAATTTGTAGTATTAATTACAACTGCTGAAGCACGTATGCTAGACATATCGCGATATTACTTATGAGTTAGTCAATACTAGACCAGTGTGCGATAAGCAGAGTGTATTATATAATCAGTGTAGTTTCTGAATTCAATTTTCTATATATTATGAATTTAAGTCAAGCTTTTATGATATTATTACTCTGAAATTAGATCACTTTTTGTATCCATATTTTTTATGTTTTCTTTACTCGATAACATTAAAAGTTCTTAGTCAGAATGTGTCCTTATCACTAATTATATATATATATAATATATATATATATATATATACTATAATATAATATATATATAGATCTATAATATAGTATATATATATAGTATACCTATATATATATAATATATATATATATATTATGTTATTGTGAGTATATTTCCAGATCGATATAATTTATAATTAACAGCTCTGACACTGATCCACAACCTTGTTTAAAGAGTTACCAAGAATATTCATAGAATGTTCAAAAAAATTTCAATACTTTTCTTCTTTGGTAGTTTGCTTATCACATTCTGAGGCATATTCCACAACCAACCATATGCAGAAAAACTAAAGGATTTTTCTTAATTCTACGAATATACAAAATATCCCGATGTGTGTAAACCATTTACGAACTAGCTATGAACATGCTGGCTATCATGTGCTAGTGGTTATTTATATTATAGTTTGAAAATTAAAAATAAATTTCTCTTTTTTAAGGTTTCATATACAATATCAAGTTGAATCGATTAAAATATTTTACTCAGTATCCAATACTAAGATTATTTTGAGAGCACGCAGTTACTAAGCGTCCATATATATATATATATACTATCAGTATAATAATATATTATATATAATATATATATATATATAATAATATATATATTATATAATATACTATCTATATATATATATATATATATAAATAATATATATTATATAAAGCCTTATGGGTATATCTTTAGAAAAAATGAAGCCACAAAAAAACAAAAAAATATTTCTTTTACATTTCTTTAATTTATATGCATGCTATGCGCTAATATGCATTTATTTCACAGGTTTACCAACATTACATAGCATAAATTATTTGGAGGAGGTGGTCTTAATAAAGGTTCTATAATATAATATATTAATAATATAATATTTATTATATATATATATATATATAATAATAGATATATATATATCAAATATATTATATATTATAATATACTATATAAATAGTATATATATATATATATATATATATATATATAATAATACTATATAAATATCCGTCATGTTAATTTTTTTTACGTTCTTTGGTGTAAAGTTTTGTTAATAATGAAAAAAGTAAAAATTTACCTATGAAAGGACATTAGCTCAATATTACCAGTATTGGTGTCCACTAATTAAATTTTAATCTTTCTTTAATTTTTATCTATATTTTGCAGTTTTTTAAACAATTTATTTAATTATTTAAAACGTATGGTGATAAAAAAAAATGTTCTAGATTGTTCTTCAAAATTTTAATATGTATTTATGTTTGTTTATGGTATTTAATTACATTACATAAACAAAAAGAAATTAAATATTTGTTTGAATGTAATTAAATCATTATTTTTAAAATCTCAGTTTGATAAATCTCTGTAGTTAGATGGTTAAAGGGCTCATCTATTTTTAGCCAGACTAGGTAGGGGTTAGGTAGGTTAGGTTAGTTTAGTTAGGCTATTAGGTTAGGTTAGGTTAGGTTAGATTAGGTTAGTAGTTAGGTTAGTTAGGTTAGGTATAGGCAGGTTAGGTTAGGTTAGTTAATAATCCAATCTTTGATTGCCGTCAAAATTAGGGGTAGGTTAGGTTAAATTGTCATATATTATGATAAATAAAGGTACAACTTCTGTTGAAATGAAAATTTAAATATTCTTTTGAGATTTTAGATAAATTTAAATTATACAATTATAATGTATTGACAATAGGCTAACTTCAGAAGTTTACAACAAAAATATTTCTCGACTTAATACACAAATAAAAACTAAAAAACAAAATAAGGAATAATTAAATCATCTAGATACCATCAAATAATTTGAAATTAAAAATGGTAGTTATAAATAATAAATGAAGGAAAATATCTATTTGAAATAATAAGTTTAAAGGATAATGCTAAGATATTATTTAAATACATAACAATTAACAATATATAAAAATTTATATTAATATATAATATTATATAATATATATATATATATATATTTAATATATATAATATATATATATTATATATATTATTATATAATAATTAATATAATATATTATATATATTATAATATATATTAATAATATTATATCAAAAATATATAATAGTATATAATAATATAATAATATTATATATAATATAATATATATATTGCTGAATAATTGATTGGAGTATAATATTCATTTTGATATATACAGATTATAATGCGTATTGACCTTTTTGCTACTACAGGATTGTATGTATAATCCTTAGTAAGTGGCTCAATAGTGATCACTATAGGTACTATATGATACATGTTATATATATGATTATTTGACTCACTCACTTAATGTAAGATAAGGAAGTAGATGTTCACATTATTATACCCGATAACTATCAAACTAATAATTCACAAATTTTATATACTTATTATTATTATTAAACGTAACAATTATATATTCTATTATATAAATAATCGAAATTCATAATATAAATTTTAAATCAAGTAATAGTTGTTAAATAAAAATATCTTAACCTACAAATATATAGAGTTAGTGAGGTAATAAAATAAATTCATAAATGTATTTATAATCAATGAGTCCGAATCTTAATTTTAATACCTACCATCACTTTCTAAAATTGCACTTATAACACTATTTTGAATTATTATGTAAGTTATATTAATATTTTATTTAAGTAATTATTTGTTTCAATTCGATTAAAATATATAAATCGTAATAAATATATGAGTCAAAACATAAACCTACTGCTAAATAATGAATTTATATATTGTTTTGTTTTGATTTATGTATTTTTATTTTTCTTTCACACACACTAACACACATATTAATATATTATTATATATTATATATTAATATATTAATATATATAATATATAATATATATATAATTATATATATATATATATAGAATATTAAAATAAGTATCCTATTCATACTTATTTATTATATATATGAAAAAATCATATCAAAATATATAGTGATATTAAATTTCATTATTTTATGTATATATCATATTTGTATATATTTAAGTTAGAAAAAGATTTTACCAATATAGCAGAATAAGCAAGTACATTAACAAAAAGATTTATATATACTAATGCATAATACAGTAGCACTGATATTAAAAATAAATATGTGAATGATTTTTTACATGGGATGAGTAGGAGGTTCAGATTGATAACTGATATAATGAGTTATATAATAAACCGAGATTTTCGACTAGCAATATAATTTGCTCGGGTGTTTATTCTTATTTTCGATTGGCAATAGTTCATTTTATAGCTTACATTAGTATATCTTAAGAAAAATGCTTTCAAATAAAAGACGGACCTCATAAAACTCACTGATGACCTAAAGAAAGATAAAGAGAAAAAGGCATGTACACTGAGATAACTCGTTTCGGTAAAGAAAAAATTATATTCATCGACAAACACGATATAGTACTCCAAGAACTTTTATAGTCGACCTCAGCAGACCTATCTGTCGACATGAGTTTTGCGCACAAATAGTTGTTTCTGTTCTATGTCTTGACCATAGCATAGCACGAGTTCAATAATATATATTCTAAAGGCCATCATGTTGATATTATTGCACAGAAATGCTTCTTAACAAGAAGCGAAGTTATTTAGATTTTAAAGTAATATCGTGCAACTCTGAGAAGGCACGGTTAATTTTAGGCGGTAGATAGAAAATAGACACTGTAAAATATGTTACCACAACATTCTACTTTTGATATCTCTTAGTTTAATAATTAGCAGAGGAAAAGGCCTAGAGAAGATTGTGAGCCAAATGGTTAAATTGAAATTACTCAGAGAAAAAAGAAAAGAAAATAAATTAGAGAAGATAAAAACAGTGAAGGTATAAAGATTAAGGCAAAATAAATTTAATTGAGAAGACCCAAGGATGAAAAAATTGTAGAAAAGAAGTAACTAAGTGAGGAAAATTTTTCCTTTTTTGGATGGATCAAAAATAAATTATGCTGCGCTCTACAAATGTGTTAGGACTGATAGTATATACTCATCATCGTCACGGCTACATTGCCTTTCTCTATATATGTTAAAGAAGGAAGAATTAACTATGTTTGTGTGAAATAAATTATTAAAGTTTTTATATTGCCAAGGGTATAATTTTGTGACGGATCAATGACAGTGGTTACTTGAGAAAATTTTAACAAACGGTTTTCTGCTTTGTCGTAAAACTTTAACTACGAGTTCGTCTTACCGGCTCCTGCCACTTGGTATGTATGTCTAACTTGTACATCTTCTTCTCTAAGAATTGATTAAGGTTGCTCGAGTTTTCCCATACTTGTATTTAGTTGAGAATCTACAGTTTGGTAGATATTTATAATACGTTGCAGACTTCAATC
>JABUQX010033907.1:0-12500 GCA_015478945.1 Trachelipus rathkii | reverse complement strand
TCATATAAAAAACAGACCTAGGAATCTATATCTTATATTTTAGTAACTTAATATTAGTGTATTGTTAAAGAAAAATATATAGTTATGTTTTTCATAATTTCTACTAATAATAACTTCGTATTTCTAATACTTTTAATTATATTGAATAATATATAAATCTTTTATCCACCATCAAAACATATTATTAATTATTTGTGCTTAAAAAGTACATTGTTAAACATTCTTTTTTTTCTTATATTCTTCATATAGTTTTAAGTCCAACTTGATTTGGTTGATCTTCAATCGATAATATATATTTATTAAGTTAAATCTCTCTCTCTCTATACACCAATAACACCTTGTCTGCTTTACCTAATCCATTCCACTTCTTCATCTCTCTCTCATCTCTTACTCTCATACTCTACATCTCTCTCATTCTCTACTCCTCACTCCTCTCTCCTCTACACTCCCAATCTTCTAACCGAATTCCGAAAATCATATGTTTTGCATCAACTCCCCTTTTAATTTCCTATATATTTAAAATTTTCCATATTTATTCAGATGTATACCTTCCTTACGATGGAATTATAATCGATAAGCCTGTGGCCTTTAACCATTTAACCAACTGGATGAAATATATTATATTATTTTTTTATAAATATATATAATATTATATATAATATTATTATAATATAATTATATATATAAAATTATATAAATAAACTTATTATAAATATATATATATATATATATATTAATATATATAATTAAATATATATATTAAATAATACATATATATATTAGATATAATATAATTATAACCTATATTATTATTAATATTATTATTAATTCATTATATATTTAAACTAATATATTAGGTAATACTATTATCTATATTCATAATAATATATAAGCTATGATAGAGGTAGAAGGTTTATTAGATGAGCAATTAAAATATTAAAAAAATTATATATTAAAGTATATTATTATTATTATATAATTATATATTACTATTTAATATATATAATATAATATAAACAGTATGATAATATTAAATTATTAATATATAAAATATATAGAACTAATATCTATTATATGTCAGGAAAAATTACTATTCTATACTAATTTAAACATAATGTATTTATAAAAATAATTTAAAGCAGGACTTAATTAACAAGTGGAAAGGCGAAGGATATTCAATCCCTCGTTTTTTAATTATAAAAGATGGAAAAATTGTTGTTTATGACGCTTTACGACCAAGTGATAGTAAGAAAAAACTTTACATAGCAACTTGCTTATATTAATAACTTTCGGCCATGCCTCCAACCATTTAGTCAGGATATTCGCCCATATATGATATGGTTATATAATATAAAATATAATATATATATATATACAAGATAGGGGACATACTAAATATAAATTAATGTATATAGTACTATAACTTAATATTATAAATATAATAAATATTATTTTATTAGTTATATTATATATATAATAAATATATATACATAGTATATAAATATATATTATTATTTAATAATATATATTATAATTTAATAATATTTAAATATTATAACATAAATATAAAAGCATATAATAAAATAATAATAAGATTTGTATAATATATATTTTTGGAGCTATCACAACTCATTAACAGCTTTAATAAAATGTAATATATATGAATTTGAGGACAATTTTAATTTCAAGATTTAAATTTTTAAGTAATATATTTATGTACGTTTTAGTATTTGTAAATAATAATGTGGCAAGTGTAGACTTAGACAGAAATTTTTTATTTTTAATTGGTAAATAATATAATAACATAATAGTAGTGGGGGTATATATAATACACATATATTGCTACCTCACAACTAATATATAATGAACGGCAGTCCGTCCCCCCACACATGTATATATAATATCCACAATAATAATCGCTGGCCTCATCATAACTACCCTATATATCCTTACGTGTAGTCTATTAAATTTAATTATACTTCGTGTCTTTCCCTTTCTATCTCATTCCAACTTATAAATTAAGACAAAGAAAACTAATGAAAGTGGCCTCATAAAACATCGTACGTTTACCAGAGAAAATTCCAGGTGATGAGTAAAACAAGTAACATATACAAGTAATTACAGCAAAGCTTAACAAAAGCAATTGAAAATGAAAAGATATCTACACCTTACCGCCACACCCAACCCGACCTACCTACAAAAAAAAAAGACATAGACAACTCCCCATTTAATTAGATCCACAACATAATCATACACACCCAAATGTCCAGAAATAAAATGACCTTCTATCACCCCCAGCCATAAAAATGACCTAGTCTCATTGGAGTAAACGAATCCGACACCATATCACTAATCAATAAAATAGAGTGCCTCAATACCACTCCTATCAATAACTGTAAACGGGTTAATAATAAAAAAAACAAACTTTGGCCCCAGGTTCTTATTACACACAAATCCCCTTACCCCCTCGTCAACAACGTCGCTGCACTCACACACCTCCACATCCAACGTTCTAAATAACTGATTTAAAGACACTCTAATATTCTTTCCTCGACACACTTAACACCACACCATACATCAAACGACCTTTTCTCCTAACCACACCTCAACGAGAAATTCTTTATGACTCAATGCACCACTAACTATCTATATCACAGAACAGCACTATCGAGACCACCAATACTACCCAAGCGATCCGTATACTGGTATACACCAACAACACTCGCCACTTTACACTCGCCTAACCAATGTCAGATTATCCACACAGTATCACTAACAATCAACTCACCAATTTACAGCAAAAACCATAACTCTACAACAATACTCGAAGTCTTTACTCTGCTATTTAATTACAACCTCTCCTAAACTTCCCTCATTCACTATCCAAAGCACAGCCATGGAAGGTATCAATTCAGTGCGCCATAAATTTATCATCACATATCTTACCTCAAACACTTAGCAACCTCAACCTTGAGATATAATCCATATAATCACTCGTAAATTATCAACATTAAGATCTTAAAAATCACTAGCATCTCTAAACTCAGACGCAATAGTCTCTACAAGGCTACCTTTAACCGATGGAACTGTAACAAAATCAATAATCACGAAGCAAGTTCGTATACAACTATGTGAGCACACCTTTCGAATGAATATAAGAGCGCTCTAAATCCAACTACAGACACACAGTAAGAAGTCTCATGCCTATGGACTTTCTCACTTCATTCTCGTATTTGTTAAAATTTTAATAGCCTTGCATCACTTACATACCTATTTACATATAAACTTTCCAGTACAAACACTCTGCATCTTCCTTGGATTCCATTGTATCAATACCGATAATAAAAAGTTAAATATATTATCATATGATAAATTTTATATATTAACACTCACAATCTCAGCTAAATCTATAACCAGTCTTTGTTCATATATCTACTCATATCTAACATTTACTTCACACTGAAGAGAGTGTCCTTATACTCTCACATAACCTATTACTCTATATCACGTATTTATATCCATAAGAGCTGACCAATACTGTAACAGTGAGTAGTACCGAAATATCACCTTCCTGTGAGAGTATTGCTATATTTAGAATAATTATATATTATAGATATTAATATATATATATATATAAAATATAATATATAATTATATATTAAAGTAATTAAATATATATATATAATATATAATTAATATTAATATTATATATATAATATATAATAATATAATATATTATATATAATTATATATATATATATATAATATATAAATATATATTAATATATAATATATTATATATTAATATATATAAATATATATATATATATATTATAATATATAAAATATATAATAATATATATATATATACATATATATATAAATATTATTATAATAAATATAATATATATATATATATTATAATATATATATATTATATATATATATTATAAATATGTATGCATTATATATACTTAGGTATATTATATATATTTAATATATATTAATATTAATATTTATAATATATATTAATATTAATATATATTAATATATATATATATATATATATATATATAATTAATATATATATATATATAATGAAATTGAAATTACACGTACTTATCATGTGATAGATGAAGAAATTAAGCTTATAACTATCGAAATACTGAGAGTGAGTGCAGTTAAGCACGTAAGTTTATTTTATGGATATATAACGAATCGTGACTATAATAAAAAATTAAATATATATATAGAAATACTTTAATTATTTCATAGATAGTTATTTATAATTATATTATATAAATTAGAATAAGCATTGATAAAATATTTAGGTCTAATTTTTTCACATTAATTAATAAAATTTGAGATACTGTATATATTATATTTTCATATAGTTATTTAAAATACAGTAGCTATATGATTAAGTCTATTGCATACACTAATATATATATAATATATATTTTATACCAAACTATGTATAGATATCTACATACTAATATAAATACATAAGTATGGAAAACTATATCGAAGTACGGCTACTTATCACTAATTTCCTTAGAGAAGAAGATAAGTATAGACAATATACTAACCAAGTTGGCAGGAGCCTAGTAAGAGAATCGTAGTTAAATGATTTACTAACAAAGCAGATAAACCGTTATGTTAAAATTTTCTCAGTAATCCACAACTGTCACATTGATTCACCGTTATCACACAAAAAATTTACACATCGGTACCTTATTATAATGTATTACTATTAATATTTATATATATCACTATACTAAACATAGTGATTATAATTCTTCCTCTTTAATAATTATAATAATATAGAATATGTAGTCACAATATACATTATAGCTCGAGTGTGAACTCGATGATAGATATTATAATATTATACTTCAGTCTAACATTTTAGTTATAGAGAAGCATAGCATATAATATTTATTTTTGATCATCTACAGAAAATGAAAAATTTCCTCACTTAGATTACTTCTTTTCATACAATTTTTATCATCCTGTAGGTCTTCTTCAATTTAAATTGATTTATTGCCTTAATCTTTATACTCTATCTAGTTTTTAATCTGCTCTAATTTATTTTTCTTTTCTTTTTCTCATTCTGAGTAATTTCAATTTAACCATTTGGCTTCACTATCACAAATATCTATCTTCTAGGCCTTTTCCTATCTGCTATAATTTATATATAACTTAAGAGATAATCAAATAGTATGAATGTTATGTTATATATATTAGTGTGAACATTATTTACTCCAAGTGTCTTATTTATCTATATCTATACCTGAGCCTTAATAAATTATAAACCGTGCCTTCTCAAGATATGCACTATATTACTCACTCTATTTAAAATCTAAATTTAAATCACCTTGCATCTTGTTAAGAAGCATTTCTGTGCTAATAAAATTCATACATATGATGGCCTTTAGAATATATATTATTGAACTCGTGCTATGCCATGGTTTCGGCAAGATTTTTCCTAAAGTTTATGTTATTATAATATTTATATATTAAAAGGGAATAATTGAGCCTCCATATTGACTATATGGAGTACTTATAGAGCCTCGACCTATTTTGAAGCCATTTTTAAATATAATAGACTATAAAATTAATATTGCTAGAAATCGAAAATAGCTCGGTTTATTATTATAACTCATTAATATTTTGGTGAGCCGAAGCGACACTATTATCAAAAATATCATATCTTTAAATTATAAATAATATATATATATTATATATAATATATATATATATAATAATATAATATTATATAAATATTAATTTAATTAAATATATTATATTATATATATATATAATATTTATATAATAATTAT
This sequence comes from Trachelipus rathkii, assembly GCA_015478945.1. Lineage (NCBI taxonomy): Eukaryota > Metazoa > Arthropoda > Malacostraca > Isopoda > Trachelipodidae > Trachelipus > Trachelipus rathkii. Next base: position 6,657 of record JABUQX010033907.1, on the reverse strand, counting down.
ATATATTTATATATATAAGGGTCAGAGAGAGTGATTGGAAAGATAGATTATTCTGAAGTGATTTAATGAAGAAATGAAATAGTCTTAATAATCTGCGCAAGAAGTGGTTAGACAAAATTTTTTTGAGAAGAGAGAGAGCTTTTTGAATTTAAATAATAGCTTCAACAACTTAAGTACAAAAATAAAAATAAAATTACATTATATTTTTTTTAAAAATAATTTTATAAAATATTATTATAAAACTATTTAAATTTTAATAAACGTGATAAATCTGAGGTTGCGAGGAGCTTGCAAATTTTTAAAATCATTTCTTTTTAGCAATTTCGATATGATAAATATTTTAATACACAAGTATAATAGTGTGTTGTAGTAGTAGAGTGTAGTGAATAGAAAGTATACACAAATAAACATAATAAACTAAATAAATCAAGACAAGAACCACATAGAAGAGTTGCTGTTTATGCCAGAAGTTTATCGACGAGATTTCGATTTGTTAGTCCTATGAAGAAAAATGTTTCAAATTCTCTTCCACTGGTGGCAAGGGTCCGGAAGTCCCCTTCTATCACAGTAATCTATCGGGCATGGTATATAGCGTATACCATATTTAATAATAATATGATATTTTAAGATTACAATATTATCCACACCACATGATTATATGCACTCACAAAAGTAGGAAATATGAAATTAACAAATAGTTTAATCTATATAAAATATTAAATACTACTAAAATCAAATAATATATAGTGAGATGTAAATAGACAATTATAGTATATGTTAAATGTTAGTATAATAAACTATGCTCACATGTTAAGTTAATATATATACGTTATTAACCACTACTACGTGTAAACTCAGATGTCATGACATAAGTAGGTTAAAATTTTTACAAATCTGAGATAAAAAGATTATTAAAAATAATTTATATTAAAATATTTAAAAATTCAGGTGTACTATTATAATTGATTGGATAATATAACTTAAAAAATTTTAAGCAAACAGATTAATAATGTATTTAATAATAATAATAAATAAATTTAATACTACAATTAACATTACCTTTTTAAAATATTTAATTAAAATAAATAAAATAATAATTAAATATGTATAATATAAAGAATATATAATTAATTAAAATAAATAATAAATAATAAAAATGCCTAAAATATAAATATATAGTAATAATAAATAGTAGACATTATTAGTGAAATATAATATAAAAATTTTGTTAAATATATAAATATAGAGTTTTGTCATTAAATATATAAATATATATTATGATAAATGAATATATAGTAATAATTGTATATGCACGTATATTTATATAATAATGTATTTATGGTATGTAAACGTAATGTTTATATATTATGTCTATGCGAGATATGTAATTTTTTAAATAAATTTATCATCTTTATTTATTTTTAAAAAGATTTGGATTTTAATTCTCGCAGACTAGGTGAGTCACTATACAAACAAAATTAAGTATAGGTTCCCAAGGTTCGCAACTGGAGTCGGGTGAGAGATTGTGAGATATATAATTCTCTCCTTATGGCTTATTAGTCCTTCGTCCTTGTCATCGGACGTAATCAGATGAGAACACCATCTAAGATTTAGGCTCTGCCCTGTGAGCTAGTTGCGTATATAGTATAGTTCTTTCTTGATTAATTAAAGATATTGAAGAATATGAAAAGAAATGCAAATATTTCCTATATAAATATATTATTTACAATAATATAGATTTTCTCATTCATTTTATCTTTACTCACCACGATAATACTCACGTGCAATAAAATATATGAATATAATCATATCTTTTATATATGTTCATTCTTATTTATGTTTATATTTAATTTATATTATTAATATAAATAAAACTCTAACGTACTTTTCCACCGTCAATGATTTGATTACCTATAATATGAGCATTAATTGAATTAATTATCACAAACTACTGATCTATGAAATATATTATATATTTAATTTATACACAATACAATGAACTTTCTTAATGCTTAAATGACTAATAAATTAAACCTATAACCTAATCACCTACAATACTAAATCCTATATGAAAACTACTTACTACTAACCATATTTATAATATATCATATACCTAACCTACTCATAATACACTAACCTAACCTAACCTACTAATACCTAACCTAACACCTAATCTAATACCTAACCTACCTATACTACTAATAGCTCACAACCTATAACCATATACCTAACTAATAATAATACCTAACCTAACACTAACCTGTACTCAATTATAGACGTTACATTAATAGTAAATCTATAAACAAATATATTATTGTAATTACATAATAATCATATTATTTAAAAATAAATGATATTATATGGCTTAATTTAAAATACTTTAAGAATATTATTTAAGTTATGTTAATAGTATTTAAATACTCACTATAAAGAACAAAATAACTAATATAATATTAAATATATTATTGTAAGAACTCAATATCATAGTAACATATTATTTTATTATCTATCACCTAATATATATATACAGTTATAATAAATAATAATTGTTTATTATAAATAAAAATCACTACATAAATATATAAATAAAAATTAAAAGAAAAAGAATTAAAAATTTATATCGGCATATTATTCAACCTAAATACGTAATAAGTATATTGAATTAAATACTAATCTTTCACTAATATTCATAGGGTAAATTTACTTATTTCATTATTAACTCAAAAACTTCTCATACCATGAAATAACGTAAAGTAAAATAAATATTAACATGACCCATATAATTTATATATATATATTATTATATTATATATATATATATATAATTATATTATAATATTTATAATATATTAATAATATATTAATATATATATATATATATATATATATTATATATAATATAATATATATATATATTAATAATATATATAAATAATATAATATTAATATATATATACATATATATATATATATATATATATATATATAATTAATTATATATATATTATCATATATAATATATATATATATATATATATATATATTATATATATATATATATATAAATATATAGTATATTAGTCTAGCAAATCATCTATTTAAACCAAACCTCCTTCGATAAATCAATGTAATTTAAACTATGATACAGTTATATATCATGCAACCTTGTGTATGAAAATTAACAGCTTATGTTAAAAACGATTTCTGAATTTGTCACTTCTCAGAGAAATAATAAGTCAAAAGTAAATGCGTCTAAAGTAAAATATTTATTGTTTATTATTATTGTTGCCTTCACAATGAAAGTGACATATTAATTTTAATAATCAATTTATATATAATAATTAAATATATATTTATATATATATATATATATATAATATAATTATTAATTTAATTTAATTATTATATTATTTATATATTTAATTATATATATTAAATATATATATATATATATATATTATTAATATTTAATATATTAATGTAATATATATATATATATTATATTATATATAATATATATATATATAATATATAATATAATATATTATTTATATATATGGACCTTAAGTAAATACTCACTGTGCTCCTCAATAAATTTAATTTAGTATTGGATATAATAAGTTATTATGGTTAATAACTATTAGATTGGATTATAACTATTCTGTTATTTATGGAAACCTAAAAAGAAGAAATACTTTATTTTAATTTTCATACTATTAATATTATAAATAACCCACATAAGCACTATGATTATAGTCTACAGCATATTACCATAACTAGTTCTAATATGTTCTACACACATCCGGTAGATATATTCTGATATAATATTCGTATGAAATTGCTTTAATAGAATATAATCACCAAAGCATTGTCACATAATGTTATGTGTGGTAAATAAGCTCATGAATGTAATAAGCAAACTACCAAGATCGTTACTTTAGTATGAAAAATATTTTTGAAACATTATCTTAATGAAATATATATTTAGGTAACTTCTTTTAAAAACAAGTAGTTGATGATCAGTGATGTACAGAGCTAGTTAATTATAAAATTTATAGTCACTCACGAAATTACATGAAATTAGACTCAATGTGACAATAACCATTAATATATTAATTATATAATATATATATATATTAATATTATATATATATTATATATATATATATAATATAATATATATAATATATATATACTATATAATATTTAATAATATATATATATATATATATATATATATATATAATATATTATTATATACTAATATATATATATATATATATATTAATGCCGAAAAAGAAAAAAATATATATTATAATTATATAATTATAAAAATAATTATAAAATTATAATTAAAAATATCATATATGAAAAATAATTAAAAACGTTCATATCTATTTACGCCTAGCAGTGATTTGAATATTCTTCATTAAGGTTTGTATATAGTGAGAGGTAAATTGCTCAAATGTATAATATAGTATCAAATCAATTGAGCGCCAAAGAAGTATTTACTGAATAATTGAAGAATATAGGGTAGGCCGGTTATGTTTACGTTATCCCGTAAATATCTTTCTTCAAAACGAGGAATGGGTTATACAGAAGTTACACTAAGAGCATAGAGTTTATAATAGTAAAAAAAGATATTAGTACGATCACCTAAAACTGTCTCCAATGTGTGACAAAAAATTTTTTGAACTATAATAGTTAAATAAAAAAGAAGCTACTATTTTATCATTCATAAATTATAAGAAAAACAAACCACTAAATAATTAATAGCTATAATTATATAATAAATTAGAATTCAATTTAGAAATTTACATTCAGCTCCTTACTATTGATCTCTTTAAGGATAATATAATAAATCTTAATACACCGGGCGGATATATATACGTGAGTAAGACTTTCATTTTTTTACACTCAACTTATATAAAGGTGAGATAGCAGGCTAAGATCTGTTACTCAACCTATTAAATAATATCGATAAAATAAATCGATTAATAATAATATTAATTGGTCCTTTTTTCTAGAGAAAAATATTATTTTTTGTAATAACCCGAAACTAGTCGGTTAATAAATAATTTAAAATTATTAATACATCGTGAAAATTGAGTGAAAGTTCTATTTAATACTTAGTGGATTGAACCTTCTTTGGCAGCGAAACACCTTTCTACTGATACTGTTACAAAATTAAAATAAAAATAAAAATTTAATTAGCCATTCAGGAACTAACTAGTACATTAAAATACAGTTTTTAAAAACTTATTAATAATATATTACTAAATATAACTATTTTCCATAAATATATATTCTTATTGCAGGGCCTCAAAAAGGATAGAAATTTTCCTCGTTTTTCCTGTATATCTGGCATCCTATTTTTTTCCAAATATAAACAACGTATTTCGGTTTTTATCAGTTCGTCTTAAAAATCCCTCTCTTCAAACTTTGCTGCGTTTTTCATAAAGTTTTTACAGTGTTAAAAGGTAAGTTCTGATAATACTGGAACCCTAGAAGTATAATATATATTAATATATAATAATTTAACACTAAAAACGAATTCAAATTGAATTATTTTTTATTAATTTTTTCTTACTGGTTTTTCAAAGAAGCGGCTGTTATGAGGTTGCCAAATTTTCATTTTTTAATGGAAACTGTTATATTTGATTTTAATTTCTAGATATTTTTTGAATAAATACTGATATTATATATATATATATAGCACATATACTATAATATATATTATTATTTAATAAAATTATTTTTTTAGTAGTATATATATTTATAGGTAGGGGGGGTATGGCTTTGTGATGCATATTATGTTTTATGAATAATTTTTGTATAAAATGTGTCTGATTGTTTTCTGATATAGAATATTAATTTTATATAACTTTATTTAAGTTAATAATTTAGATTATTATCACATAGAAAATTAAGTGAAAATAATGCATAAATGGTAGATAAGTGTAGATTTATATTAATTAAAGAAAAAACACGCTTTAAAATATATATACTTATATCTATACTTAAAAAACAGATCAAGCTCTATTTTAAAAAATAAATAATGATAGGCCTAAGAAATATACTCAATTGAATGTGATTTTATAAACTTATAATTATATTTGTCGAAAATCTTATCTAAATGTTCCATAACCACACACTACAACACACAATAGCTTCACGTCGTCTATCTCTCTCTCTCTCTCATCATCATCTATTACTACATATATTGTCTTCGATTTCTCTGTTAGCTATTATACCTCTCTCAGTATCTTCTTCATTCATCTCTCTTACTTTATATATACTCTATATTATTAATTAATATATATATATATATAATATAATATATATATTATTATATATATATATAATTATATATATATATATATATATATATATTATATATGTATATATATATATATATAATATAATAATTATATAATATATATATATTATATATATATTTAATATATATTAAATTAATTAATATATATATATATATAAATATATATATAATATTATATAATATATATAATATAATATATATATATATAGGCCACGTTTGGATGTCCGACATATTGTATCTTAAAAACTATAATGCCTACAGTAAAACGAATATACTATGCTGGTATATATTATACGCTGTATCTCCTTTCATTCTCC
>JABUQX010033906.1:0-45395 GCA_015478945.1 Trachelipus rathkii | reverse complement strand
TTCCCTTTCCTTGGTAACCCATCTTATCACACTACACGAGCAGTTTGCGGACTTAGCCTAGGATTAAGCAGCCGTCATTTCTCCCATCACAACTCTGGACAAAAACTTCTCCTCGCACAAAGTAGAGTTGCAGCAGGCTCGAACCTAGTCTTGTTAAATTATGAAGATTGCGTCGCACTGCCCCTCGGAAGACAGCAGACCCTCTCCACTGGGATATCTTCAACAGTACCCCTTTCCTGCCCTCGTCATCTTCTCTGAGACAGCCCCTACGACCGCCCTACAAAGTAACAAGCAGTCCATCGCGACCGGACCTTTGTTCGCATTCGGCATTATCGGCACATCCGGGTTAGATTCCGCACACTGCCACTCACGTGCTCCTCCAGAAAACTAGGCGGAAAATTCCGTGACCTCTTCGCCTCACCGTTATTTTCTGCTGTGCATCAAGGATCTTCATATCGACCGCGCCCCATTTACGGCGTACTCATAGTAAGCTCACATCAATAATGCCTGCGCGTGCGTGAAGCCTCTTACGTATCTCCGACTAACCAGCACCTGTCCCACCATCTTTCTATCACCGTATGTCTAACGCCGACTATCCCCGATGCCACGGATCTACGACGACCTTGTCAAACGGACTATGACTCTATCGCCCAGACAACTCAAATGTCGTTTTCAAACTAAATAAACGTAAGTACCCATAGATTATAACTGCTGTCTAGGACTACTTTTAAAAATAGTTAACAACAGCCGCGTTACAACTGACAAAAATTAAATTAACCCGTTACCAAGCACGAAAAAACGACATAAACTAAATCTCATGCTGCTTAACCCAGTTAACAAAGTCATCTTTCCACAACAGAACAGCCCAACAGTAAACAACTAACATCAGCATTATACAAAAACCGTGTAAACTCTACCTATTGCCTATACTAGAACGATTCACACCTTAGATCCGCCTCTTCATCTCTTTATAACTATTTTGGTTTCCCATGACACATGCCACTCACGGACTAGTACGAATGGTACCACATGACTACTCGCACTAAAAATCATCAATCGTTAAATTAATACATGTAACATCGACAACATTTAGTCAAAGAGTTATCTCAGTATCCCTAACCTAACTATTGTATGAACTAAGAATAAAATGACACACACACACAACACACACACATCACACACCACACCACACACCACACACAACACACGAAATTAAACAGGGAATAGAATTATCAAAATTATCCCATCCATATTTAAATTACACACAAATTAAAAAAACAAATTAAACACAAACATTAAAATTAAAAAATAAAAATAATAAAAGATGTAGCTTTTAAAATCAATTAAAAATCATTAAAAAACAAGGCAGTACTAAATGTAAATAAAAAAAATTATAAAAAAAAAATACGTCGTAACAAACCACTATAATTCATAATTGTTCTCAAAAAGGGAAAAAACAATTATATTACCCGGGTAACGGATTCCTTCATAAACACAAACGACACACATGAAATCTTCGGCAAACCACATCAGCACACCACACTCCGCTCACGTCCCTCTCCCACCACACACTCTTAGCAAACCCACACACTGCCGGCCCTCCCCCCCCTCCATAACTCTTGCACAACGCACCCCCTGCACAATGACACATTGAACCGATATCTCGTACACCACTGTGCCCCCTTGAAAACGACATCCAGTCTCCACTCCGCCTCACCCCCACACACACACGCCAACTCGCCCTCTCCCGACCTATATCATTACTCACACACCCCGCACTCCACGCTCACCCACTCCCCTCTCATCACAACCCGACCCCTCTCTCATTCACTGTCCCCCTCACCCCCTCCCCCCCTAACTACTCCTGCTCACCATGAACTCCCATGAACATAAATGACAACACACACACACACGACACACGACACACACACACACACACCACCCACCCACCCACCCACACCATACCAGGAACTATATGCTAACCTCCATAATAAAGTTTCACATAATATAGCTAAACATTAACATACCTGAACTAAAAATATAATGCACCCCCAACGACAAACCTAAAACATACCTTAAGCACGAATAAACTGCTAACATTAACAAAAGTTTCCACACTGTAACAACGTTAAAGTAGACTTAACATAAGCAACAAAAACTCACCCTCTCACACTTTTTCCCCATGGATGAGGTCTATAACATTATCAATGTTAATTTTACATTAAGCGGTGTAAGCCATTTATGAAAGATTATCATATCCTAACCTAACTATAGTAATGAACCAAGAATAAATGACACACACACACATCACACACACAACTACACACACACACGAATAAACTGCTAGCATTATCAAAGTTCGCATGTTAAGAAAATTAAAAGATTAAAAAAAAATTTTGTAAAAAAAAAATAAAAAAATTTATAAATAAAACTGAAAATGTAAAAACATTTTTTGAAATTAAAAATTTCAAATCAAAAGCAAAAGAAAATAATAAATATTAAAAAAAATAAAAAAAATAAAAAAAAATTAAAATAAATAAAAAAATAAACAAAGCATAAAATGCAAAATAAAAACTTAACAAAAAAAAAAGTTGGGCAAATAAATTTAAATTTAAAAAATAAAAAAATAAAAATGAAAAAATAGCAAATAAAAAAAAATATACTAAATAATTCAAATAAAAAAGAAAAATTAAAATTAAAATAATAAAATTAAACCAAGATCTATAAATGGTTAAATAAAAAATTATAAAAAAAATAGTAAAACAATATGTGTATGGTTGAACCTTAGGAAAAACAAGATGATTATTACGTAACATTGTCTGATAGTAAAAATGACATTGAAAATAGAAATCGTCAGTCCTTCAACATTTAGAAAGATGGGTTATCTTTGCAAGATGCATATTGCAATTGACGATATGTACATGTTAAGCAGCAGAAATCAGTTATGTAAACAGTCAATGAATATTTATATTATTAACCAGATCAGTAACATCCTATCAAAGATTTTATCATGTTCCTAACCGAACGACTTGTAATGAACTAAACGAGAAATGACACAACACACAGCACCACCCCACACACACACACAACCACACACACACAACACACACACACCACCACGCAACACACGATAACCAGAATACTATGCTGAACCCTAATAAAGTTATTTCCCAACATTATAAAGCTTAACATACATCAACCCTGAAACTAAAAATTAAAGTAGCAACGACAAACCTAACACGTACCTTAAGCACGAATAAACTTGCTAACATAACAAAAAGTTCCCACTTGCAACAGATTTAAAGTAATAACATAGCATACACAAAACGTCACCTACTCACACTATTTTTCATGCAATATCTTTAACATTATTCAATGGTAAATTTTACCATTAACATAGGAACCATTCTGATCAAAGATTATCCATATCCAACCAAACTATTGTACCAGAAACTCAAGAATAATCAATGACACACACACACACACACACACACACCACACACACACACACACACACACACACACAGCGCACCACACACAACGTGAATAAACTGCTAACCATTAGTCAAAGTTGCATGTTAGAAAAATAAAAAATTAAAAAAAAAAATTAAAAAAAATTAAAAAATTAAAAAAAAAAAAAAATTAAAACAAAGATATAAATGCATTATAAACTTACAAAAGCAAATTTTATATAAATAAAACAAATTAAAAAACTTAAAAAAAAAAAAAAAAAAAAAAAAATTAAATGAAAGTATAAATGCAAAATAACAACTTAAAAAAATTAAAATAAAATAAAGAAAAGAAATTTTAAATAAAAAAAAAAAAAAAAAAAAATGAAAAAATAGCAAATCCAAAAAACTAAAAAATAAATTTACATAAAAATAAAAGTAAACATTGTAAAAATAATAATTAAGACACATAAGTATAATGTAAAATAAAAAATTATAGAAAAAAAAAAGTAAACAGATATATGTATTTCAACTTAGGGAAATATAAAAATTATATTCTTAGTTAACGTTAATAAAAAGAAAATGAAATTTGAAATTAGAAATGTCAGTCCTTCACCATTAGCAGATGGGTTCACTCTTTGCAAAGATGCATGCCAACTGCACGATACTGTCACATGTTAGACACAGAATCAGTTCAGGTAAACGGAGGGAGAGTGGAGGGTATATTATTCAAAGCGATATGAACATTTATCAATAGACTTTATCATGTCCTTAACCTAACTAATTGTAATGAACTAAGACATAAATGACAGCCACACACACAACACACACACATACCAGAGAACTATACTGCTACATTTAGGCAGAACATTAGCTAGGGCAACAACTAACATTACCCAACACAAAAACTAACCTAGGCTCACGTTTCTAACACCTCATCGTCAGTTTTAACACAGTAATAATTTACAAAAACTCATCATTTCTCTAACAAATTCGTGTTATTTTCACATTGTTTATAGTAATATTTAACATAACGAACCTAACTTATGAATAAACAACATTTTTAATTAATCAAGAGTATCTAAAAGCAACACATTACCTTTCCGAGAGAAAACCCAGGGGGATGCGCGCCTTGAAAGGGTGTGAAATCTTGAGAGGGCGATCACCCCGAAGGGTGTAAGCGGCTTTGGGGCCTCAGCCCCGCCAAGGGCTGACGGCCTACCCTCCTTCGGAGGGGATAAATGCTTGCTTACACCATTCGAGGTGATTCCCCCCTCAAGATTCATGACCCTTCCAAAGCTGGCGCATCCCCCTGGGTTTCCTCAGGAAGGTAACTGTGTGCTTTTAGATACATTCTTGATTCATATTTAAAACTGTTTTATCTCGGTAAGTTAGGTGAGTATATGTTAAACCTTATGTTACTATAACAACTCGTGAAAATACACCCTGATTTCGTTAGAGAGCAATATTGATCGCAGCTTTATTATACATAGAGATTCATCGATGGTTGTTAACTGACGATGACTGTCCAGTCTAGAAACCGTGAAACTAGGTCTAACGGTTTTTGATCTGCAGCACCAGGTAATGTCTAGGTCCTTTGCCCTAGAATTTATCGCTAACTGTAGCATACTCCATTCTGCGGTACGTGTGTGTGCTGTGTGTGTGCTATCGGTGTGTGTGTGGTGTGTGTGTGTGCTGTCATTTTTCTTAGTTTCATACAATAGTTACGGTTGGACATCGGATATAATCTCTTGTTAACGTATCGTTATAATTACATTTACTGTTACATAACTGATTCCTGTACCTCTCTCTTCTACACACGATACATATCGTCAATTAGGCATTGCATCTTGCCAAAGATAACCCATCTTTCTACAATTTGGAAGACTGACATTTCTACAATTTCTCTAAATCAGAAGACTTATCTGGAGAGTTAGACTAATATAATTTTTTTCCCTTAAATTGAAACATCTTACATATATTGTTTAGTAATTTTTATCCCAAAGTTTCATCTTTACATTTATACTTTGTGTTTTAATTTTAATATTCTTAAATTTTTGTTGTTTATTTTGTTATTTACATTCATTTTTTATTTTCTTTTCTCCTTTCACAGCGTCATATTTTCAATTTGTCATCTTTTTATTTTTTTTAAATTTATTTTTCTAACTTTTTTTTTTTTGTCGTGTTAACTTGTAATTTTGTGATGATTTGTCTTTGAATTTTTATTTATTCTTCAACCGGTCTTCTTCCAAAAGCCGCTCGTAACTGTCGGAATGTATTTCTAAGAGTAATTGTGCAGTTTTACTTATTTTAATCCTGCTGCTTGATGTTGGATTTTAAATTTATGCTAATTTTGTTTTTAATTTTTTAATTTTCTAGCAGTGTGGAACTTTGATAATGCTAAGCAGTTTATTCGTGATGTGATGTAAGCTGTCTGTGTGTGCCGGTTCTGTGTGTGCAATTAGCGGATCCGAATCTGGCGCTCGCTAGCGTATATTGTGTTGTGTGTGGTGCACGCGGGTGTGCTGTGTTGTGTGTGGTATGTGTGTGTGTGTGTTATATAAAATGGTGGTGTGAATTTTTTCAATTTATTCTTAGTTCATTACAATTGTTAGGTTAGGAGGATATGATAATTCTTTGATAAATGTTACTATTGTTTAATAATAGATATTATGATGCAGTAGCGATGGAAAAAAGTTTCGTTGTGAGCAGGTGACGTTTTTTTAATGCGTATTGTTAGGTTAACTTTACTGTTGCTATAGTGCCGGGAACTTAGTTTAATGTAGCTAGATTTATTTCGTGCTTAATGTTATGTTAGGTTTGTCGTTATTTTGGTACTGGTTTTTATTATAGTTCAGGTGATGGTTTTTATTATAGCTCTTTGATTCAATGTTGAAAATTTATTAGCTTGTTAGTCTATATTCCTGTCTCGTGTTATGTGTATGTGTGTTTAGACTTCGTCATCTCTAGTTTTTATTGAGTTACTATCCTTGGTGTATTTGTTATTTGTGGTTTGTGTTGTGTCTTTATTCTTCAGTTCATTATCCTATATTGAGTTAGGTTTTAGGACATGATAAATCGTAGGAAAAATAATTGTTATCTAATAATAAATCATAATTTCATTTAGCTTTGCTTACATAACTGATTCCTGTTAGGTGTTGCGTCTAAACAGTAACAATCGATTCAAGCATTGCTACTCTTAGCAAAAAAGATTAACCCCCATCCTCTATGCCGCACCTTTTCTGACAACATTAATCCAATGGCTTTGTTTAAGACTGACTCCACTCTGAATGCTATTTGTTCATAAATTTCATCTCTGCTTTGACTACAACTTCCGTTTCTGAATCATACATCAAGACAAGGCCGTTGAAACTATATATAAGTTTTTGTCGACCTTATAAGTATTTTGTAATCTATACAGTAATTAATTTTTTTTATTGAGTAAAACTGCGATTTTCGTTAAATTCTTGGATGACATCCATCTGCACTTCTCTACTAACCTGAAACTACAAATATTTAAGTTTGTTACTAAATAAGTACATAATTAAATAAATTATATTTTTAACTATATTTTCAATATTATTTAAGGATTATGAGGTTCTTTTTATTTAAAATAGTTTCCTTTGAATTTTATCAATACAAATGTATTGAGCCAATTTATTGTCTTTTTTTTTGTATATTTCTTCTCAAAGTGAATAGGTAAAAGTTAAAATAGATTGACTCACAGTCTAAACAGTACGTAACCATATATTATTATTATTATTATTATTATTATTTGTTGCCTTTCTGTAGTTGTCTTATTTGGGGGAACCATGTCATCTCTAGAAACCCCAGCAACTCCAGCTGGTGTACCAAAGCCCACATAGTCTCTCAGTGGGAGAAATTCTAGACTTAGTAGTGTTCAGAAGGAGAGAGTAAGACAATTTAGTGAGGTAATCGTTTGTTCTCTCAGCCTGCTTATTAGGTTCTTCGGCAGAGCTAGAGGAGTTGCGTTCTTGGAGTTAAAACCTTGCTCGCTGTTATTTCTATGGGCCGAGATGTATGCCCAAGATGCTCAATCTAGATCAGTGTAAGATTCTGTCATCATCATTTGCGATGCATATAGTCAGTAATTACTCATGCATTTATATATCATTACTTATGTATCTCTATCTCATTAGAGTCACACTCATCTACTAGCACTATAAGCGACAATATTTGCTCGATAATCACTTCCTGTTCAACAATAGCTCTCATGATATGTTTGACTAGTCTTTCTGATATACTCACACCAATTCTCTACTACGTGAAGTATTACATTTTTATTTATTCGATCATCTCGCTAATATATAGTAAAGTATGCAGTATCATATTTCAACTATGCTTATCTTTTGAGAGCATATAATTATCATCTGATTATTGTTTAACTAATTTTTCTGTGTATAGTAACATCACCACATTATAAAAACTAGTGTGTTCTGTCGATAATATAAATTGATCTATACGTTACTTTTAACATTATTCTGTGTTGAACCGGGTGGTGTGATATCATTGAAATCTGTCTATTGGTCTGTTTAATGGTGTAGTTCTTATGGAAAGTATAATGGAAATTATTCTAGAAGAAGCTTTTACCAATTTCTTTTAAAGAAATGTAATTATTTTAATTGTTAAATTTATTTTTTATTCTTTTTTTGTTTATTTAGTGCTTTATTCTTGTTTTACATTATTAGTCTATATCTTTTGAGATCTTGTTTTATTATTTCTTGTGAACACATTCTAAATTTTCTAACGTTTTTATCTGGTCACTTGTCACATTTTTGTTTTACGTCGTGAGAGGTGTTGTTCTCGAGTTTTTCTGCTGATTATACTCGATTATAAGTGATTCCAAAATTTCTCCTATTATGGTATATTTCTAGCACGATTATAGTGTTAAGTGTTATATTATTCTTGTTTTTGTCTAAACTTTATAATCTAACCTGACCTAATAACCCTCTTTGTTTAATTATCTTCGTTTAGGGAGCAATTTCATAAAGATGAGTTTTTAGTCATCACTGTATTGAATTAATCTCTCATTAACATTTCTCTCGTTTTTGATTCTATTTTTTCCTTAAAATCTCTTATTGTTGATTTATGATTTTTTTCTTCTAAATTGTCTGTACTTGCTGTAATTGGGGTAGCTTATCTCGACTTTTTCTATGTTATAACTCTAGCTTTTATTTTCTCTACGCTGAGATCCCTGCTTTATGCGCTCTTGTGTTGATCAAGTTCTTCTCCTTGTCTACATATTTAAGCTATGGCGCTCTCTCTCTCACTTAAATAATATTTCTCTTATACTATATATTCTATAATATAATTATTCTCTTCTAAAGTACTAAATTATCAGCATTATGTAGTTAAATAACTCTATTAATAATACTCTTATAATTCTTTTATACTTATCTATAATTAGAAGACTCTCACAGGTACAATGGTAAATATATACTCTACCTAATGTTCTCTAACTTATGTAAACATTATAAATTACCGTCGGTGGTGTCGCCTACGCAAACTGATTATCTCAACCTAGATTATCCGGTGTGTGTTGTTAGTACCCGGATGATGGTGTGTGTGTTATATATATATGATATATATATATAATATATATTACTAATTATAATTATATATTGTAATTTGCACGTTTTTATACATTCACCTTTCGAATCACCGAAAATTTGCCTCAGTTCAAAAAAATTTCCTGAAATTAAAAGTTATAGGTTAAGTATAGGTTTTTAAGAAATTCGATGTTATGCAGCTTTGGAATTATTGCAGCAGCTTACATAACAGTGTTCTTAAAAAAACTCTAACTTAATTAACTTTCTGAACTTAGAAACAATTTTTGTGAACTTAGAAAATTTCGTGGTGATTTGAAATTATGTATTATAATATGATTTAAATATATATATATATATATATTATTATTACATTATTAATATATTATATATATATATATATATATAATATATATATCTTATATATATATATATAGTTGGTAAATATTGCATAAGCGCAACACACATTTGAGTGATCCAGAAAATTTTCTAAGTTCAAAAAAATTTCTAAGTTCAGAAAAGATAAGTAATTTTATTAAGAAATTTTAGTGCGCAAGCTTCTGGAACTTATGCAGCAGTTGCCACTAACACAATGTTTATTAAAAAATCGAAACTTAACTTAACTTTCTGAACTTACGAAAAATTTTCTGGAACTTAGAAAATTTTTGGTCTCAAAATTGTGTGTGTGGTCGCTACTGTCTACAGCTTGAACCAGTATATATGTATAGGTTGGATTAAAAAAAAAATCGATTCGGCTTTTTTTAAAAAACAAAAGTTTGTTTTAAAAAAATTTTGCATAAAGCCAAAAATTTTTTTTTTTTTCTATTTTTTTTAAATTTACGTTATTTTTCAATTAGTTAGTTATTGCTAAGCTCTATTATAGTGGTATTATGCCATAATCATATATTCCCACCTTACTTGACTTTCAACATATTGAGCTCCATATTAGCACTTACAAGTGTTCAGTACGTATATGTTTTAAAGAAAGTATTGATAAATCTTTTTGTAACTCTCAAAAGATACTATTAGTGATTATGCAATGAAGGTGATGTAAGAGTTTGAGTACTTAATAAAGGTATTTATAATAAGTTTGATATGTTATACGTAAGATGGAATGTCATAGAATTAATAAACATTGTCACATGAGATAGTACTGATATATTGGCTGAATCGTTTATTATTTGCTCTCATTATTATTATTAGCTTATTATTATGTATTATACTTATACTTGTATATAGTTAATAATAGTGTTAGTATGTAAATCATATATTATTTATTAAATAATTATATATAGTCTGATATTTTATTATATATATATTTAACTATATATATAAGTTAGATATTTATATACATATATTTATAGTATATATATATATATATATAAACATATTACCGACTTATGAATGGTATATATTTCTTCATCTTAATCCTATTCTCGTCCTAAGTGAACTGTGATGTGCTTGACAAGCTATCAGAAAGAGATAAAGCAGTAGAAGAATATGACAAAGTTGGAAAGGAAAGCCCAGCCTTTATACCTTTTTGTACCTTAATTGAGAAATCGCAGTCAGAAAATCCACCCTATAGACTTAACAGGTTACTGTCTGTACACGACTCCACTCACGTATTTTAGAATCGTCAGATGTGTTAAGCGGCTTGCATTTACGCCCTCTGACCCAGGGGACCATAACACATATCCCATATCCTTAAACTCGATAGAACTACCCATACACTTCTTCTCTTATATGCACTTTTATATCTTTACTGCGACTACTCTGCCATACAAATATTTCTGTCCTTCATGTACATTCGTTTCACTGACTCGATCTCCACTTTTTCTCTCAGAGTCTTTCCCTAGATTCCTCTGTGTGCCGTCGGTTTCAACCACCCTCACTTCGCCACTATACATGGCTTAAAATCGACTATTCATTCATCCTTTCACTGACCAAACCAGATCCACTCACATCGACTCGTTTCATTTTATTCCTCTCGGTTTACCCCTTTCTTCACACACAGCAACTCTAATTATGTGTTATTGCACTCACATAATATAAATATATATAAACATCACCCTAGACTACTAGCCCCTCCAAGAACATTGAGTGCCCATTCTCGAACTTATGAACAGACAATTGAACTTTAGTCTATACATTACTTAATTCCAGGAACATGTCTTTCAAAATACATAACAATAATACAAGGTATAGACAACATATTTTGTAATACACACGACCCTGCTTCAATGTTAAAAAAACAAGGGGGGGGGAGGGGGGGGGGGAGGGACCCCCCTAAAAAAGACGGGCCCCCCAAACCTTTTTAAAAAGGGGGCAACTTAGTCCCTATTAGCCGATTCATCAATGATTTAATTGCGAACCAACCTACCTTCCTGCCGTTTACACACTTTCCTAATAAACTCTGCAATATCCCGTTCCCTTCTCATCCAACCAATATCCAAAATATTTAAAACTCCGTCACTTGTTCCAGCTGTCTCACCATCTAGCATAATTTCACACTGACGACTGTCCTCACTCACAACCTATAACCTTACTCTTATCTAGGTTTTACTTTCAAACCCTCCTTTTTACACACGCTTCGCCAAATCTTCTACCATACTTCACTCTTGCAGATTCGTACCACACAAACCAAGGTCATCAGCATATAATAGGTAGGGCACCCTCCACTCATTGCTCCATCATTCTAACACATTCCTGTCATGCCACCCTTCTGTCAGATTATATATATATATACCGGTATATGGTAAAGGTATTGCACAGGACTCCACATATCTTCTTGTGAAAAAATTCTGTCCAAAAATCAATAATGCGAATATGTATATTAGGTCTATAGTATATTACATATCATACCAACTATATATTATTTATGATTATATATATTATTATTAATTATATATGTATATATAATATATATATATATAATAATTTAATATTATATATAATATCAAAGTGATTATTGATTTATGGACTTAGACTTTTATTCAGAAAAGATGTAGAGTCCTGTGCATATGCTTTACCCCGCGGACTATAGATATATAATATAGATAATAAATATATATAAATATATATTTATATATATTAATATATATATATATATTATATATATATATATAATATATATATATATCTAATAATGTACATGTCACTACCCTTGGATCCCCTCTAGATCTAATGATATTAGTATAATTTAACTACGTCCTTACCTACAACTTACATACTATATACTATATTATTATATATTAATTATATATATATAATATATATCATTATACGGCATCTGGCTAGGGACAGTTTATGTAACTTACATATTGTTCACTAAGATTATCTTGAATATTCATATATAATATATATATATAATTATAATATATTTATAGATAATATTACAGTCAACAAACTTACCGGTATATTATTATATAATATATATATATTAAGTCTTTGATATCAATATATCAGTAATATATATATAAATATAATTATAATTCACAAGCTACATTATTAAGCCTATAATATATAGTATGACTATAATATATTATTATATTAAGTACTTATATATATATATATAAATATATAACAGGCGTGTTCTGCCACGTTAGTCTTTAGCTGTCTCGAAGTACAAGCGGTTGTTCCCTCACCGTACTGGAATGTTCCTGTTAAGTTATGTATAATGAGTGATGTAAGAATATAAGTTTGATTATTTAATTCATTAAGGAGGACTGGGATATGTTACGTTGGTGTCTGAGCATGCGCAATACGAAAACGTCACAAACCTGCGAATGTCGATGGGATGATATATTTTTTATGGCTACTGTGAAATGCACATAAAAAATGAGGTGGGCTCTTCCTCTCAACATTTTTGGTACAGTTCTTTCAAGCAATGTAGTCATAACGCGTCAATGTCACTCAACAATAGTTTTAAACGTGAATGTGAAAAAGGTTGAAGAAAACAGGTATTCAAAATAGATGATTATAACGATAATCTAATGTATAATGTTGTTCATATAGGATCCTACCAATTTACCCATATGAATCTTATCCACAGCATGCAAGAATGGGTGAGAAGACGTCAGTCATTTCAAGCTTGTACATACATTACAGTTATTTACCGAAATTGTTGATCTCAAATGACGCCCTCCATCCATGCGAATACCATGCCCAGCCCTCGTGGGCCAGGTTTCATTTTGCATGCCAATGAGTCATTGCGGCCGGGTTTGAATTCAAGCCCTACATGCGTTGGTCTATGTCGACAGCGAATCATCGGGCGAGGTTACTGGGTCCTTAAACCCCAGCGTACATGGTATGTTTAAGATACCGCCACAGAAAGTAGTCCAGTGGTGTTAGTTAAGTCGGACATGTGAACGCAACAGGCCATGGAAAATATTATATGTATAATATATATTATATATAATAATATAATATAATATCATAATATATAATATATTGATATTATATATATATATATAATATATATATAAATATATATATAAATATATAGTTCTATATAATACAAAGCAATAATTACAATTTATTTATAAATTGCAAATTTTGGTAAATGTGTATATGTATTATATAATATTATATATATATTGAAATAGTATATATATATATATATATATATATACTATATAGTATATATATAAATATATATATATAATATAGATATATAGATATTAGTATAAAAATTATATATAATATAAATGAAATATATAGTATATAATTATAAGCTATATATATATAGAATAATATTATAAGATATATATTATATTTATAATATATATATAAATATAGTAATATATATAATTGTATACTATAATATATATATATATATAGTATAATATATATTTATGAAAAATTGCATAAATTTAAATGTGAACATGTAAAAAAGTAAATCATAATATACAATCATACTCTCAATGTCTCTTGCATGTATATACTGAAACATGTATTGAGATCTTAGTGACCCATCAAAAATTGAGGTGATAGGGTGAAAAGGAGTGTGGGGTGAATATCCCATTATGATAATGATATAATGAAAATTATACCAAAGCATACATAATACATTCCGAGCATTTGACCAGTATAACATTAAACCACAATCGAGAAAATAATTTCCGGGTCTAATAATGTATTGGACTAGTATGATGATGATGAAATTTAATTTTTAATGAGATTCAATTAAAGTTATTTCATTAACGAAGTACATATAATTTCTGTTTTAAAACAATACCTTAATATAATATGATATATATTAATTTTTAAATATATAGATTATAATATACTATATACAACATATATGTAGATTATATATATATATGTAATAATAGTAGATAAAGATAAAATAAGTAAATAAAGTATAAAGATATATATATAGTAAGATATATATAGATATTATAGTTATATAATATAATATTATAATAGTTATATATATAATGATAAATATTATATATATATGATGCAAATAAATGTAAATTTTTAATGTACGTAGATGTGATATGGAACCGGATGTCTAATTTTGCCACATCTGTGATGTTTTCCATTACCAATATATGAAGAATTAAGCTACTGAAGACTTGATAACAACCATATGGCTTTGAATATAATGATATACTATAAAAGAATTTATTTCAAGTGTTCTTCTTCTCTGCACTGAATTTACACCGATGTGGGTTTTGCTAGATCTGTTCCCCTTTACACGATGCTATGCAGGTCACAAAATAAGATTGAACTAGGAGAAATTTAGTGAATAGCTTTCTATTCATCCAGAAAATGAACAGCAAGACATCAATGCAGAGAGAGAAAGAGTAGGCAGGTTCGATGAGTGTTAGTATTATAATTGTACTAAAAAAACATTATTATACATCATACAATATTAATAGTAATATAAATAATTGTATATATATATTTTTACTTTAAATAAATAAATTAAGTCAATAAACAAGTAACATTTACTATTCTTCCTCTCAGAGAGATAAGATAAAATTGTATGTTACTATTCAATGTCATTCCTTAATTTCTGCTTATTGTACATCAGATTTTCTGTTGATAATAATATATTCAAATTAATTATTTCATTGGTAGACAAATTACAAAAGTTGAGTAAATAATAAATTCGATAGAATGAGAGTTGAGGAGAAGACTGTAACATGAGAAATCGATACTTCAAATCAGTATACAGTTCTTAAAATGATAATAATGATACAGCAATATTTATGAACGTTTTTCGTATTCTTTTCGATACAAAATATTCTTCACGAGGTTAACAAAAATAATCTTTATCAATAGATTTCACCAAATTAATACAGTTATCGTCGAGTAAGAGTAAATATAGCATTACTATACTATAATAAATATCTTCTAAGTTGTTTCTAAAACATACAAAATTCTCACTTGCAGAGAATAATATACTCTAGAGAGAAGAATCTTCTTTCAAGAACTACATAATGTTAAAAATAGTCACTTCACACAGATTAAGAAAAATATAACAGTACGCGTAAGCCACTCAATCGGCAAAACCACAACTGATTTACTCCTCCACTCCTCGCAGTCAACGATACGACTGACTCCAACAACTCGCTCTCAAAGACTACTCACTATATTATCTTCGCTTGCAACTATTTATACATATTCCTCTCGTTGCAGCGCTACTCTAAATGTAAACGTAAATTGCTCAGTACATTTTTTTTGTTTTTCTCTAGGTGACACATTCCACTAAATAAACTTTACATAATTTTACAAAATAATACTTCAGCTACGGTAGAAAACTCCCCTTCCTAGCTATTGACATTCTTAAAAATTACTACTCGTTTGAACCAAATGAGTTACATAAAAACAAAAGAGAAATAAATACTGTAATAGAGCTTTTGTTGGACGCAGAGTTGAAGTTATGAGTGATATATGAATCATTAAAAAATATTTTCAATTCTCTTCCCGACTCACCGAAAACCTTTTCCATATTATGGTTTATGTACAGGACTGTCAAAGGTTCTTATGATAAAATAGATAAAAAATAATATATATAGCATACTATAAGTAGTATACTGAATAGTATACTTTCTACTTCTAACCATTTACTTATGTCCAGTTAGAACAGGCGCAATATAAGAACAAGAACAGAATTACCTCTTGAACAAAGACTATCCTATCCACCCAGAAAAAGACATTCCATTTCGGTCATGAGAACAAGAAGGAAGATTGAGCGAATCATCATTACGAGGTGTACTATGCATCGGCAATAGTTTTCTACTTGAACGAAGAATTTTAGGAGATTGGACCCTAGGACCTCGGTAATGCTGATGTGGATGATAACTTTCATCGGAATGATCGGAACTATCGATATTATCAGATTCTGACCTTGACCTATTCGAAATAATTAATTATTGAAAACTTTCATTTGAATCACGAAAACCTGAAAATGGAGAATTCGTAGTACTTTCAGAATTAAAAGTTTGATCATTTTGACTGTTTTGCACTTTAGAATTTGAAAGATTTGGAATGGATTCCGTTTTTATATGGAGCTCTAAACGACGGTATTTTGAATAATTTGAATCATTATTTGGAGGAACAACATTAGAATCTTTATGCAAATTTCGTGTGTATTGATTTGGAAAAATGACATTTTCAACTTCATCTTCTGACTCATCACACGAATCTATCTGTTCGTCCATCATTTTTATCCTTATTAAAATAAACTTTTAGAATACTTAAGATTAGGAGAAGAAGACTTATGATTTACAGGGGGGTTATCATTTATAATCGGCTCTGCCACGACCTTAAAATTATCACTATGTACAGCGATTTCGCGGACAGAGTTAAGTACAATGTAATAAAAACGGTGCGCCCTAAAATCCTCATATATCTCGGTTACGGGACCTTGCCAACTGTCTTCGGATGTTTCTTAGGCAGACATATGGTTTAATAGCTAAATATACCCACTCTACGACCTATCTCATGTTTCGTTCTAAAGCTTTATTGCGTGTCTATTACGAATTGTTGAGATTTCATTCTTTCCAAGAATTTTCTTTGCAATTCTCGAATAGATTATTCTAATGTCAAGATCTTTAAGATATCTATCTCTATGAGTAGACAATATTTGCTTTGTCAGCATGAGAAATGGGGTGATATAATTGACTCCAGTATATTCTATCAGACTCCGCACTCATTTCTCACATCGATCCGGCATAAACAGCGTTCAGTGTTTTATTCACGGCGTTTCGGCTCTGTGATTTATCATAAATATGAGATATATATATAATATGAAATCTAAAACCAGGCATAAGAAAGCATACCATAATCGTCACGCATATTATGATGTGATAGTAGAGTAGACTGCAATGATAAGTTTCTCTATCTGTAGGTTTGCTTCTTGACTCTCTCCTGATGTGCTCGTAATGGCTGCTAACGTCTTTTGTGTTCTCACCTTATATCAATGTGTCTTCTCAGTAATGCTTACACCGTTGTTTGAAAGACATAGAAGACACATCATTCATGCTCATGTTAACTAATTAAAAAGTATGTGAACAGCTCAGTCTTTACGTTGACTCTGTGTAACAAACAGCGTCGTGCAGATAATACTTTGGACGTACCGCATATTCTAACGTGAAGTGGGTATTATCGCCATCTTTCTACGTATTTGCTACATCATACCTTGCTCAAGGAGTCGGGTCTCACCCTTGACTAAAACCAAAATTTACTAATTGCACCAGTCATTTCGGCATCGTCTGTAGTAAAGTTTGGACCTAACATATCAGTATGAATTCGTTTTCTACTGTGAACGGAAGCATAAAGGAACGGCGATATTGGACAAATGGGGGTCGTTTTGGAATTCGTATCCCCACTTATATATTCAAACATGACGACACTCCTTACAAAACGTGATAAGAACTAATTTGAGACACTTACGTATTTGCGAAATTGTACCTCTCTTTTATTCTTTTCTCTGTTCTTATGTGTCCTAGATGACCAGAACCAGAGCGCAATGATTAATATTGAGAACAGTATACACCAATGATTCAGTATTTACAATTAACATACTTCATTTCCTTCTGTGACATTATACTAAAATATCTTATTACATATATCAGGGGAAAAACAATAAGGTATTAACCGTTTCTTCTTATATTAAATTTGTAATCGACAAGTCTTGGACATATTGCGTTGTTCAGATTCAAACCTTCGACGAGAGATTGAATAATTTCTTTCGATTTATTTTCTCATATAGAGAGAACCAAGTCTATGGAAACTTACACGATTGTACTATCTGAGACTAGGAGTGAGGGGGATGACGAATAAAATAGTCTGACTAGGACATTCTATTCTTCTCGCCTCAAATATAATCCAACCTCAGGATTTAATAAATCATTTCAGCCTTAATAGTCCACTGTCTATTTGTGGTTCAAGTCACTTCTATTTTTAAAATATTTGAAAAAAGAGGTTTATGATCAGTAAAAATTTTAATTGATAACCATTAAACGCAGATTTAAACCAAATTTTATGAGTTAAATGTGCTCGTCTACTCATTCACTAGTATCGCAGCCATCTCTTCAACTCGTATATTATATTAGCTTGAAGAACCGCAAACCCTGCTCCTTGTGGCGTAATTGAACTATCTGTGGGTTAGTGCCCAATCGGCGAACCGTGTTGATAACTACTATTATCCTCGATCTTTGTCATATCATTTTTTGATGCTAATGACCTCGGCATCTAATCGGAGTCATTCCACGTCACTTATGTCGAGTGTGAACAGGTTTCATCACGCGACGCTATCGTGTTAACTGATATGCTTGTTTGATAACTCCAAGATATCACCTCGCTTAGTACGAATATCGATACATCTCTGTACAAAACCTCTAATCTCGGTAAGATTCCATAGAATGCTTTTGTAGTCTTTGATAATGTGCTACTCAATAA
This sequence comes from Trachelipus rathkii, assembly GCA_015478945.1. Taxonomy (NCBI): domain Eukaryota; kingdom Metazoa; phylum Arthropoda; class Malacostraca; order Isopoda; family Trachelipodidae; genus Trachelipus; species Trachelipus rathkii. The sequence goes on along the minus strand of JABUQX010033906.1, from coordinate 26,464 downwards.
TGCTTTTATTGATCTATAAAGTACCCATACTCTACTAATAAGTGACTTATCGCGTAAATCCTGTCTTCAGAAGGGTCTACGATTTGATAATGTCACTCGTGTATGGTGATTGATTCTCATATAAACCACTAACATGGAGATCTAAGTTTCTCGTGTTAAGCAACCTGTGAGCATTGATGCGATATCCTAAGATAAGACGACGCTCGGATGAGACATGCTGTGTTCTGAATCGTATATGAGCTTTCTATAGTGAGCTTGAAGGGTCCTCTCTTCTGCTCTTGGATAGTTGCTCGATCTAAATCGCCTCAGCCTTCTCAGCAAAGATAACACCAAGCATATAATACCAAGTAGGAATGTTCAAATCGTGTGCTATCTCTGTCTAGAGCTTTCAACTCATCTCAGTTTAGCATTCCTACAGGCTGGCTCTTGCTGTCTACAATGTACAGATATGGTGAGTAAACTTTCATAGGTTGTCTTTCATAATGTAGTTTCATAATCTTTATTGTTCTTCTCTGATGATATATCTCAATAACTGTATCATCTTAAAGTATATTGAAAAGTCATGAATACCTAATAATGGACCAAAGAAGCTTCACATTTAATTTACAAAAATGTATTGCGGTGCACTGATACGTTTAATAGATGCCATTCGGATTCCCATTGGTAAAACTCGAGGTTGATAATGCCCTCTATGAGTCGAAAAAGCAGATAAGGGACGGATCTCATGCCGTAGATTCTATATCTCTATAGGATAACATTTAATCAAAATCCAGAGTCACATCTCAAAACGTTGAATTGGACTCCTACCTTTTGAGAACGATGTGTCGAGTCAACTCTAGCGCTATAGGTAATATTGAATGGATATTATACTATTCTGTATTTCAAGTTTCCTTATCATCCATAAACCAATACGGGTACGAACAACTATTTCCTGTTCTTGGATAACGCACACTAGGTATGAGAGACTTACGGTGCGGTAGATTAATCAGAAGTCTACAATGTATTCGTGCTTCCTCCAGCTTTCTTTAATACAGCCAGCCGATCGCTGTACACTATAAAAAATCATTAACCCATCGTCATACTGCTTGTAAAATACTTGAGAGCTAATGATATAGTTGTTGCAGCTGATAAAATATTAACCGGGGGACTACAGGGGTCTAAGTTCGAGCTTGTGTAATTTTCCCATGTAAGGGACATATGTCTTACCTTATCATTTTAATTAATAAGCTACCAACATCCTATGTTGCTTATATGAGAAAATCCGAGAGTCATTCTGTTCATAATTGAACATGTAACACCTATTCCATGATAGCACCACTCTTAAATCAGCTTCCTGTCGAATTTAGATAACAGATATGGAATCTCTTTAATCAAACATATCGAAGTTCAGAAGTCGGAAAGACATAGATGATAGAATCTACTCCTATCTTATACCAGTCCGAGCATCTCGGCTCGCTAAATGCGATCGAAGATATATTGCCTTTAGAAACGACAAATTTATCCACGTGATAACGAGTCGTGATGTTGAACTAAAAAATATTATGCAATTTGATTAAAATAGTACCTCGTTTTACCCATACTTAAAACGTCTCAAACAATATATTTGAAAACACAATTTTTCTCTAGACATCGATCATACGTATTTTCGGAGGAGAGTTTCCGTTTTAGACAAGTGACACGTTTCACTCGATAATATTGTCCTTGAGAATAAGCATTAACGTACCTTATCTGGTAAATGAATAAATCATAACTTTTCTCATCAATATACAAAGTTCATGTGTATAATAGAATATCCTCAAAATAAGATGAGCGCATATTCTGAAAAAGAATTTGCAGTATGACTTTAACATCGTCAGAACATACTGTGATTCTATTGTTTTCCAAGAATTAAACTTGTTTTCGGACGTGAATTAACGGATTCCCATACAGTACAAGACGAAGTTTTGAAAAAACCTGTTTACCCTCTATAAATATAAATATTCATTACGAAAATCGAATACAGCAGGAATAACACCTAACACATCAGTACCTAAAAGCATCTGACCTTTAAAAACACAATCATTATCTACAACAATGAGATGAATATTGAATAACTGATCATTTAAAATCAACTGAAGTTTCACCCTTCCCAAATTTCTGATTTCGTTACCCGAAATTGATCTCATAACGATATTGTTATCCTTCAATTTGAGTGGATACAACTTACGAAGTTTCTCAAAACACTTGAAAACGTATCAAGGAAATACTACTACCCAAATCTAAAAAAGAAGAAAGCTCATAAATAAACTCGTATTCAACTGTGAGCTTGACACTAAGATAATAACTTTTGCCAATAATTGGATCATCGTTTACGAAGTACACATTTGACATTTTCGTATTCGGATATATAAAATTTGTCTCTAAAGGGTTAATAACGACATCTCGAGACATTAAACTCGTTCCCTTTTCCAAAAATTTGAATCATAATATGAATGTAAGTTGATTCGACGAGAATCATGAACGATTGTGAACATGCGGTAATCCTCGACATAAAACTTTTAAATTAACATTAGAAATGAAACGGATGGGAAATGATTAGATAGTAAAATGAACATTAATAATAAAATGGTCTGCCTTTAGCATATGTCATCTCATAGTTCTATCTATAAAGTCCTTGTGCATATATGGATACATTTGTGATCGCAACATACTTTACGTTTCAATAACTTCTCATCTTGCTCGTAGATAAATGCGATGGTATGCGTAGGTAGCACATTCTACCACTTTTCACTGTTTTTCGCATTTTGCGGGCGGACAATATAATTGATTTGAATAATATTGAGATTCTATTTGAAGTAATAGCACCTTGCTATGTATATTTGTCGAATTAATGACAATAATTAACATTCGAGTTCCTTTTAGAACCATTTTGACCTCTGTCAAAGTTTGAGTTTGAACGGTTTTGAACGTACTGAATTTGGCCAGTGGGTTGACTGGGTCGAAAATTCGAATGGTGATTTGAATGATTTGGAGCATAATTATTCTGCTCAGATTGAGTTATATACCTTACCCTCTTCAATCCTTCAGGAGAGAAAGGTTCCCACATAGTTCCCTTGCACCTACTTTGCGTCCCACGTGCATGACTTTTCTGGCACATTGTGCAAAATGGGCGAAATATACATTTTGAGGTCCCCATGATTTTCACAAGATTTACAAAAGAGAACTTTACGTTTAGGTTGATTATTTGATACAAAATGATGAGAATTATTAGAAAAACTTGAAGATTTAGGCATACTTTTCGTGTTATAAGCCTGAGAAAATGACTGTTGAGCAGCACCTTTTTCAGAATGCATAGAGTAAATTGGAACATTAGAAGTTTGATAAGAGTTTTTACCTGTGACACAATCTCAAAACTATCAGGAACATGGTTTTCTTTAAATAAAAATAATACCTGTCTAGGTATTGTGTTCTGTATATCAATTCCTCGGGTTATAAATCGGTGAGTTCGGTTTTGTTGTAGCATACAAAGTTGAAAACTCAAATAAACGTCTTTGGTTCATCTGTAATTTGACCATCGGGAATTAAGAAGCAGAGTCGATAAATATTTGCAAATGCTCTCTGTGCATCAGTAATGAACTCCGGGAATGATTTATTACTGCTCCATTTAATATTTAACGAATTCGGTGAAGGCTTCCAAACAAGAACTTTTGAACAAATCGAATTTTAAAATGAGCGACAGTTCGTTTCTTAGAGCTCTTCAAGATTCGAGATTCTTAGTGTCGGGGTTGAATTTATAAGAAAACCAACGTTACCTTCTCGAATGTTCAAAAAAACGAACCGTATGTACGTAATTTTTCCGTATCGGATTCAATACCTTCATCTTGAAAATACAATTCTATTGACGAAAACCAATCGCTGAGGCTTATTCCTTTCCAAGAATTGTCAACAAAACCAATGAGTAATGGAATGTTTGGCTTCGAGTGGGAGAGACGGTCTATATTTAAAATAGGTCTAGACATAGTTTGAAAATTATCCAGAACGGAAGAAGAAAGATTTTGACTCGAGTCTCCGGCAATATTTGTATGTAGCTTTCGCACGAAACCTACGTGGGATTTATGTTTATAATCAATAAACCAATTCTAACGTCAAAAAAGTATCAACATTTCGTAAAAAATATCTCGCGCAAGGTTTTCCTGTGGAGAATTAAGCGTATATCTACGTATGGTAGATTCTTTTTGTAAATACAAAAATTTCACGTAGAGTAAATTTCAAAGGTACGTAACCAAAATATCAATAGATGGAATTCTCAGAAGCTATCTATTCGTATTTTTGAGAATGTGAAGACTTTTTTCTTCAAAATTGAAAAAAAAAAGTTATCTTAATTATAAAATTTAGAATAAATAATAGTAATAATATTAAATAATATTAACCCTGACCATTATCTCTTGCGTGTATCAGCATTTTCTTTCCAAGACCACTCCCCACCCAACCTGCCCCCCCCTCCTTCTCATTCCTTCGAATACGAGAGTGTGGGCACACCCCTCCCTCCCACAATTCCAAAATTTCGTTAAGGGTGTCGGGTGTGTATCCAGAATTTTCAAAAAATATTTGTTCTTTGACTTCGTGCTTGCAGTACCTCAAAATATTAAAATGTTTAATACACATTGAAAAATTAATATAAAATATTAAAAAGTAAAGAAATGATTTATCTCATTTTATATATATATGATCTTATATATATATAATTGGACGAGTTCTAAAACGTTGATAAAAAAATACTCCCCTAACTCCTTTCACGGCAAAAACTGACGATTTTATGGATGAAATTTTGCCACCCACAACGCACACATACGATAAATTTCCTCCCGAAAATGATACAGCCACACTTATAAAAAAAAAAATATAAATATAATAATTTTTTTTTTTTTTTTTTTTTTAAATTTGAGTTGCACAAGTAATTCTCTTGCGTTTTTGAGTAAGACAGGAAAAATTCTAACCAGAAAATCCTTCACATATATCACATTCGTTAGTGAATGTACAGTGAAAAAAAATAAATAAATACTTTCTATCTCTTCAATACCAAAAGAGATTGATCATCTATTGCGTAGCATACAGTATTCACTACATGCATATAATATATTATATAGATATATAGTATATATTATATCTATTATTATATACTATATGATATATAATATATATATATAATTAATATCCTATATATTTTATTATATATGTATGATATATTATATATATATAAAATATGACTGGAAAAATCAATTATATATAGAAAAATATAAAAAATGATGGATTTTCCATTTCATTAAGAAAAAATTTCCCTAAATTAACTTAGGAAAAATATTAAATAATAAAAAAAAAAAAAAAAAAAAAAAAAAAAAAAAAAAAAAAAAAAAAAAAAAAAAAAAAAAAAAAAAAAATTATTTTTAATATTTTAAAGCCTAAATAAAAAAAATGCGTCATTCAATTTGTGACACAGAAAATTTCAACGCAGCTGATGAAGAGAATCGGTTAAACTTACTTAGAAATCAAAACCCAGTGTTAAACAAGGTAAAGAAAATAATGAAACAAATATTTTTACAGTTTAATATTGCAACAAGAAATAATACGCAAAATTCTACTACTTTGTTTCCAAACATGTATTCAAGAAATGTATTTTTATTTAAAATTTTAAATATAAATAAAATAAGTATTAAAAAAATGAAATATTATGAGACAGACATCTGATTAATGAGATCTGTTTTGGAGGCTAGCATAGAAATCTTGTGACGTCATCGGGAAGATGATTGCGTTCGAACCAATAGAATCGAACTTTTAAATAATGACTTTTAGATATAATTTTTTATTTAATCATTTTATGTTTATTATTTATACTTTTATTTGCAGTTTTCAGCAAATTAAATTATTTTTATAAAATATTTTAATATTTTTACCAAATATTTAACATAAAATCATAACTACACTCACATAAATTTCCTTGAGAAAACTTTTTATTTTTACCTCAATTTAGGCAACAAACCCAATTATTCCAGCAAAAATCTTCTGGTAAACCATATGAATAATGTCGGAGAATTTTGAAGAATCTCGAAGATCAATTGAAGATCAATTGAAGAATCAAATATGAAGAAATATTTCGTAGCTTCCTGACAATCTTCAGACAGCATACCATCCCAAGATGGCTGACTTTTCTTTCAGACAGAGATCAAAGACGAATTTCACATATAAAATTTTTCACTCGATCGCCACTCTTTCAAAAGAGAAATCAAAATCATAATTGACTGAAGCCACTTTATTAATAATGTCCTTAGTTACGATCAATACTTTCTTTAATAACTGTCCTAGTCACGTTTCGACACTTTCTTTCCAGTGTTTCTTCTTCTGCAGAATTACACCGATGGGGTGTTTCAGATTTTCCCCTTTACACGAAGATGCAGGTCAAAAGTATTGACAGAGAAATTGTAGTGAATAGCTTTCTATCATCTCAAGAAAATAACAGCAAGACATCAATGGAGAGAGAGAAAGTAGCAGGTCATAAATGAGACTCTTGTTAAGTTTTAATTTTACTAAAAATAACTTTATCTTCATCAAATATTATATAGAATATAAATAATTAGATATCCTTTTTCTTTAATAAAATATTGTCAATAAAAGTACATTTCATTTTCCTCGTAAAATAAATATGTGTTATTATTCAATGTCATATCCTTAATTTCTACTTTTATACATAGATTCTTCTTGTGAATAAAATATATCAAAATATATATTATCTGGTAGACAAATTACAAAAGTTGAGTAAATAATAATTTCGTAGAATGAGAGCATTGAGGAGAGAGTTAACATGAAATCGATACTCACAGTATACAAGTCTTAAAATAAATATTGATACAGCAATATTTATTGAACGTTTTTCTTTACAAAAATATTCTTCACGAAGTTAACAAATAATAATCTTTCAAATAGATTTCACCAAATAACAGTTTATCGTCGAGTATAGTAAATAAGCATTTACTAACAAATAAATATTCTTCTAATATTATCTAAAACATACAAAATTCTCACTTGCTAGAGAAATAAATATCTTCTAAGAAAACTTCACTTCACAGAATATCAATGTTAAAATAATAAGTCACTTCACAGTTAAGAATAATTATCACAGTACCGTAGCCACTCAATCGGCTAAACAACAGAATTTAACTCTCTACTCCTCGAGTCAACGATACGACTGACTCCAACAACTCGCTCTCAAAGACTACTCACTATTTATCTTCGCTTGCAACTATATACAATTCTCGTTGCAGCGCTACTCTAAATGTAAACAAAAACTACTACTGACATTTCTTTTTGTTTTTCTAGAAATTCTAACTGAGCTAAAGTATTATTACAAAAGAATACTTTTGAACGGTATATATTATATATTATTATTATATATATTATATATATGATTATATTATTATTATATATATATATTTATATCATATATAATATATATATATACTGATAGGTATATATATTATATATTAGTATATATTATAATATATATATATATGTTATTATATATATGTATATATATATATATTTATTGTATATATATTATATATACCTATATAATATTATATTAGTATATAGGCTATATTATAATATATATTATATACTTATAAGCTTATATATATATATATATATATCATATATAATATAATATTAATATATATGTAGATTTTGCTATGAAGTCTGTAATTAATCTCTAATGTTCCATTTTGTTATGTCTTGGTGTAGACCCTAGTGTTAGTTTCATTGGTATAGCCGCTTCACAGTGAGCGGTGTCTGTCCTGCAAAGGAACTTATTAGAACAGCATCAACAGCAGTATCGGTATTGTTATTGGTTAAAATAAGTTATTTTCTTTTTACCTCAAAAAGCAATTGCAAATTGTTTTATAAGGTTTTTGAATTATGCTAGCTATAGTCCTAACCCATCCTCATTTTTTTTGTAAATCACTCAATCTTGCCTTATTTTTTTCATTTTAAAAGGCAATTCACGCATCAACAAATAAAGGATGCTCAAATAGCAGGTGAGAGTAGAACAATTAATTTATGATCCCTTTTTGTACTTCAAATTGTAACAGAAAACATGGTTGTTTTTAATGCCACAAAAACTAAATTCCTCTCCTTCATCTTTCAACTCTACATTTCAACTCTACATAATTTTCTATAAAATGATTCAAACCTTTCGCAGTTCTTAATATTTTTTTCTATTTCCCTTTCCAATGATTTTTAATGAATGTATCGCATTGCTTCTCTCACTTAACAAGTTTGAAAGAAGTTTGGTATTGTAAGATGCCTTAAGAAAGCCACACCTCTTAAAGTTGTCAAGGGTAGTTCAGGTTAAAAAATTAAATTTAAATTAAAAACTATAATTGTTATTTATTTATTTACTTTATTTATTGTTGGTGCTCTAATATGACTTCAACGATTTAATAATCCAAAATGTGTTGAATTCTATTCTAAGAATAAAACTGCGGATGAAATTGAGAGGTTTTAAAAGTAAGTATGAAAGAATTAATTTATTATATTTATTATGGATTTTTTATTATTTATTATTATATTATATTCATTATTATTATTATTATTATTATCTATCCTTCTATCCCAGATTGGGGGGTAAGGTCGGTAGCAGTTACACGATCAGAAAAGTGAGATAGACAAACATGATGCAGGGAAAAGGAAGCCCCCCTTGGTTACCTCCCTTATTATCTCAGTGAAGAACTCGTCTCAGTCAGAAAAATCTACTGAAGGTTTTTACAAGCTGCAACACGACTCACTGTGGCTTTGGTAATTTTAATCCTCGTCAATGTGGGAGTTCATCCCCTTTCTCTAGACCAAGCAACCATAACCCCTCACAAAACCCGCATTCAATCTATTATTACACCTTTTAAACTAACACACTGCATCAACATTCATGTACTCTTCCTCTTAATCACTCCCTCTCCCCTTTACTGGCACTCATTCCACATTTTTTTTTTTTTAGGTCTTCCAACCAGTCGATTCCCAGCACACTCACACTATACATCGCTTAAGATCCCTACTATTATTCATTCTTTTCATATGACCAAATCATCTCAATGTACTCTCGTTTATTCTCATTTTCGCCTTCTTTACACCACACAAACTTTCTCTGATGCATTCATTCTTCATTTTAATCATTCTTTCACACCTATCCCGCCCAAGATTGTCATTTCTGAAACATTGTACTATAGACATAATCTCTCACTCCAAAACATAGTATCACTACTATACAATTACATAGGTACACAGACCAACCTTCATGCAGAACCCTAGCCCACTCAAGAGTTAGTCCCTTTACATTCACAAGGATTTAATTGCACCAGGCACTTTCTACCTTACAACTTTCGTACTACTTCTGATCATCCTTTCCCCTTTTCAATCCACGCAGTATATCCTAAATGATTTACTCGATACTTGTTCCACTTGTCACATCGTACAATCTAAATGGACTTCAAAAGCGGACTCACACTGGACACTCGCTCGTACTAACTTTACTCTGATCTACATTTATTCAACCTTCCTTTTACATCCTGCAAATCCATCTACCTAATTCCTTCTCAAACTCTCTTCAGATTCACCACAACAACAATCATCTAACAATAGAATGGCACACTCATTCATTCTCATATTATAACAGAGCTTCCCTGCTATACTCTAAATCATTCATAACCCCATCCATATTTATAATTTAAAGAACCAGGGAGACATAACACATCCTGCTCCGACGTTCCAATTTATATCGATATCTTAACCGAATCACTTTCATCCATTTTTCTTTCACACTTTATCACTATCGTCATACATCTTTATGATTCATTCAGCCGAAACCTACACAACACCATAACTATCGGCTAACAGCTCGAGTCTCCACAGAGATATCCCTATTAATCATCTCATACGCTTGTTGCTAATCCATCAAACCGTCTACATTTTCGTCTTCTCTCTCATTTTTCATCATTTGGTTTCAAAAGTAAAAATTGATCTTACACTAATCCGTCTACCACTCTTCTCGCAGTAGCAGGCATGCGACCTGTTGCGCTTCTATCACGCGATCAGTCCTTATTCATCGACATTATTCTTTCGACCAAAATGCCAGCATTATCTTCCCTTCAACACTCTCAACTAACACTATTCTCTATAGTTCCCTTATCCTCCTTACCCTTATAAAAGGGTACGATTACTGCTCTCCTCAAATCTCTTGGAATTATACCCTCCACAAATGCTTTGATACACTTACAAATCCATTCAATCTCCATCTTGCATCAATTCTTGATCATTTCACCAGTAATTACATCTGTGCCGGAGATTTTATCTATTTCCTTCACTTTCTCCTCGTACCCATTACCCTTCCTCCTTACATAACTTACCTTCAGTCCCCAAAATACCTAATTCTTTCGTTGCACCATCAAACCCACACACATTATGAAAATTTTTGAAGTGCTCCCTCCGCAATCTTCTCGCATGCATTTCATCAGTTACGAAAGTGCCATGCCTATATCATTTTCTCTATGCAGATTCCTCTTTATAACTCTTCATTCTTAAAGTTTCGCGCTTCCTTCCGCAAAAACTTCCTATTCCCTATTTATTTTATTTATTCCTTCCAAACTGTTCATTTACCTCATTTTTTTTCCTATGTATTAAACTTTTAGTCTTCCTTTTTTTACTCCTTATATAATTCAAAACATCTTTTCTCTTGGGACCTCATCATTTTCTTCTAGCTTCACCACCTCCTTTTTACTTTTTTACCGCTTGCATCATTTTCATTCCACCAATTCACTGTGAGGTTCTTACTTACTTACTTTCGAACATCTACATCTTCTCTTGCACTACTAACAAAGGCTTCTTCATTTGTGTCCAGATTTTTTCAGTTTCATCTTGTTCACATTCAACTGATTATTGCAAGAGCTCTTAATTAACTTTTCCTCTATTCTTGTTCACTTTATACTTCTCATCTTACTCCTACCACTTCATCTTTATTTCCTTTCTCTCAATCCAAGCCCCACTAATTAAATTGCAAGAAAACAAACATATGATCCAATGAACCCCATCCCAGTCCCCTCACTATTTAAACATCCTCAATTACTTTCAACATCTCTTTCACCAACATCAAATACATCACACTTTTCATTTGATACATCTCTACCTGACAACTTTTAGTTACTTGTGATCTCTTGTATTTGAAGAAAGTATTACTTATTATTTTAGGAAAATTGGAGAAAAAGTTTTAGGTTTGATAGTGTTGAGCTTCTTATATTGAATCTTTTCCTATTAACCCTTGATATAGTGTATATCTTTTACCTGGTTTGCAATGCATTTGACATCCAATTCATTTTGGTAAGTTTTTCTACAATCTCGGATTCATTAAGAGTGGTAGTGAATGTCTCTCACCTTGTTTAGGGTTTTACCCATTGAGTTTAAAAAGCGAAAGGAAAGATATAGCTGAGTAATGAGAATATCCTTTGAGAATAGAGATTGGGTGCAGAGTTGCACTTAAATTATGGCAATGGTGTAAAGGATAATCATATTGGAATTCGGAAGTAAAGCGTGTTTGAACCTCAGGCAAATAGGTTGGATTTAACTTGTACTGAGGAAATTGGGAAATAGTGAAATTATTACATTACAAACTTAAAAAAATTAACAACTTGAGAAAGTGGTTAATTAAGACAGGATTTTAGATGTTATGTAATAAATATATGTTGATGATACATTGGTGTAAAGGGAAATAAAATCCAATAAATGGAAAATTTAGGTTACATTTTAATGAAATTCTATTCCTACTTTAGTGAGCTTAGGTTAATATTTATGTTTGAATCGCATGCTTGTTTAATTATGTTACTTTTTAGGGATAGATGGTTCACTATATTTTCAATGTAAAAATTCTATATAATTTTCAGATTGGAGCAGGTGATTTAGACAAGGATGGAGTTTCGTTTGCACCGCTTTCCAATTTTCTTGCTGTTCGGAAAGAAATATTTAATAGAATATTATCAATTCGTGATAGGCTGACAAATAAGCTTACAAAGGTCAGTGAAGACTGGAAAAAATCCACATCCAGCAAAACCTCAACACCAGTACAAAATTTTAAAGGAGTGCATCCTTGTTCACCTTCGACCACTGTAATACCTGTAGCCATAAACAAAGGTATTAAGACTTACATAACCGATGTTAAAGATTCAATGAAGAGAAAAAAAACTTTTGATAAAGAAATTTCAGCTCTAAAACCTGCAAAACAGATTTGCACTCGTACTGAAGAGATTAAACTTGCAATAGATAGTGAAACTAATAATAAATCTTTAGCAAAAGACTCCAAAGGCACTGCTAAAACACACAAATTAAAGACTAAAATAGAAGAAATCAAAAACACTGGAATTAAAACACAAATGCAAACCTTGCGTGAATCACATATCTCACCCAAAAATAAAGAACAAAATCAAGCCTTAAGTAAGGTGCAACCCCTGTCCAAAAACTTGAGTAAGCTGCAACCCCTGTCCAAAAACTTGTCTTTGGGCAAATCGGAATCAAGTACTTCATACTCAAAAGCTGCAGTTAAAATTTCTGCTTCAAATTCTTCTGAACCAGTTAACCAATTGGAAATAAAAAGAAAAAAGAAGTAGTTTTAGAAAATATCTTAGCAAATGACTTAAGGTATTTTTATTATTTATTGTTTTCAAAATTAAACTTTATCAATATCATTTTATTACTATAATCATCTATTCAATATAATTTTTTTTTCAAAATTAACTTTCAAATTTAAATTATTTTACTTAGTATTATTTATTATTATTATTATTATTATTATTATTATTATTATTATTATTATTATTATTATTATTATTTTTTGTTAATTTTAATTGATTTAATTAATTTAATTTTATTAACTTATTAATACCATAATACTAATTATCAATACCTTCTTTAAGAAATAATATCAAATTCCACAGTTCAATAATATGTAATAGCAAATTTTACAGGTTCATAAATTGGGAATACCACACACAGAGCACGTGTAATTTTAAGGTGAACCTGTTCTTTACTCTAAATATACCCTGGTAATTAAATTCACTTGCAGGTTGATTAAAAGTCTAATTGCAAATTGTGCCATAAAAAACTTGGAAAATTTAAAAAATTTATAGATCAAAAAAGATAAAAAAATATTTTTATTTTTTTATTTTAATTTTAATTTTTCTGTATTTTTATTATCATCATCTTAGGGGTGAGGCGCGTTGCATAGATTGGAACAGAAAAGTAGAAGAAGAACATATACACCCTTAACTGAGAGCTCGTTGAAGTCAGAAAAATCCTCCCTAGGTGTTCATGAGACTGTGACTGGCCATCACTGTGGTATCTCGTCAATGTGGGGTTTATCTCTTGGGCAAATCCAACGACCATACCCCCTCGCACCAACATTCATTGCCTGTTCGGACCTTTCTTCTCGCTCTGCTAAACTCGCATTCCTCCTGCAGGCATCCTTTACTGATTCATCCACTTTTTTCGGTCTCCAAGCTGGTCGATTCCAGCACAACTCACCACTATGAACTCCATTTAACAAACTGACTTTCTTCCATTTTTTTCACATGGACCAAACATCTCAACATACTCTTTATATTCTTTCATATATTCTCGTTACGCCCCTCTTCACTCCCTAATGCGTTCATTCTCATTTTTTATCAATTCTTCTCACACTAACACGCCATCATGATTGTCATCTGAACACTTTGTACTTAGATCTATACCTCTTATTCCAGACATAGTTTCAACAATACATTAACACAAGGTTAACAACATACTATGCAAAAACCTATCACATAGACAAGTCATTTAAAATATCAAGGAGATTTATTTGCGACCAGCCACCTTCCTACTTTCACAACTTTCCTACTATTACTCTGCATCATCTGTTCCTTTTCATCCAACAATATATCCTAAATATTTAAACTCAGACACTTGTTTCAAGTCATTGAACAATCTTAGGGGCGTGTTTAGGTGTGAGAAGAATTGTGATTAATAAAATGAGGATTAAACTTATTAGAGAGTTGTTTGGTGTGATTAAAGGCGTATGAATGAGGAGAAATAATGAAAAGTACGTTGAGATGGTTTATGGAAATTTTGGAAAGGATAGATGATAGGTTCGGGTTCGTTTAGAAGAAGGTATAAGTGGTGTGTGTAGGATGGGAATCAACTGCAGAGGAGGTAGCCGAGAAAAAGTGGATTGAGATCAGTAAAGGAATGCATGAGGAAGGAGAGAATATTTGAGTTGGCGAGGCGAGGAAGAAGGTGCTTATAGGAGTGTAAATGGCTGGGGGTTTTGTGAGAGGGTATGTTGTGCCACTGGGGCCAAGGGATGAACGCCACAATGACGAGATGCATAGTGAGGGTCAATTCGCGGTTCCTGAAACTCTTATTGTTGACTTGTTCGTTTCATAAAGTATAAGGGCGGTGAAGACGATGGGTTTCTTTTATTGAGCAGTTCATAGTTTCATCTTTTTCTGTTCTGGTGTATGTTAGCGCACCTTACCCCAGTCTTGGGAGAGAAGGTGAGTTGATTATATAATATTTACTATATTATTATATTAGTATTATATATATGATATATATTATTATATCTATATTATATAATATATATATATATAACTATATATATATTTAGTATTATATATATATATATATATTTATATATTATTATATTATATAACGCCTCGTGCAGGAGGTTGAGTCGCGACTCTCATACGAGGGGACGCTGGTTCAAATCCTCCGCGTAGCAGTGGGGTTTTATCTTACTGGGGGCAAGAATTAAAACTTGACTGCGAACCGTTGGTGGCGCTGGTTGGGTATAGGCACGGCCTCTAAAGTTCGATTTCCTGTGTCCCCGCGTGTGGGGGGGGGGTGGCCCCCCCCCCCCCCCCCCCCCCCCCCCCCCCTCCCCCCTTAAGGGAGTAAAGCACGTTAAAGGTAGTTTATATTATATATATATTATATATATACTTATAAGTATATAAAGTATATATATTATATACTATATAATATATATATTATATATATATATATATATATATATATTGTTTTTTTTAGACAGTAACATTTTAATTTTGTTATTATTTTGGTTTAGATTTATTTGTCTTTAGAAGAAAGGTGGAAAGTCCTCTTCATCATCCAAGCACATAAACTCCGTGGCTGTCTGGAAGTAACTGATATTCCGCGTTGGGCGTAAAACTACGCACATTAGCGCAGTGTAAAAGATAAAATTGTTTGAAGAGTTGCTGAGGAAACCTTAAGTATAACAATGGATTGAATGATAAAACAATGCTTTTAAAATTTCAAAGCTCCTGGTAAAGATTTATTTTATTACTTTTATATTATTATTTTATTATTATTATATTATTATTATATTATTATTTTTACTATTATTAGTTATTTATTGTTGTTCTAAATATGTTTTCCGCGTGGATGATTGTGGTGTCAATCGCAGAATATATATTTACAGTAAATAATAAATTTTAAAATTTATTATTAAAAAAATAAATTTCGGTATATAAATTAAATTATTTTTTTTTTTAAGTGTGTGTAAATAAAATAGAAATTATATATATATATAATATATATATATATATTATATATATATATATTATATATATATAGTATAATATATATATATATATTATAAATATATTATATATATTATATATATATATATGATAAAATGAACTCTTAATTATTTAATTATTACCTTAAGTTCCTCTGATGACGCTTTGTACCCTATTCAAACCACCCCAACACAATAGTAATCCTTGATCCCCACCCGCGCAGGGAACGAGCACCCCTACTAATATTGTTACTGTTGACTTCGGGTCCCTTTCTTTCTTTCTATTTTCTGTAATTCTTTTTCAACTATATTAAATTTATAAACTCTCCAAATCTCAAAAATTATAACTGGTATCAACAATAATTCAATCAACAATTCCTGTCATATCTGTTAAAATAAATGAAAGTATTTAGAAATAAATATAAATAAATACCCACAGGAAGATTCGCATCCAGAGCCCCCACACAGTAGGATGCTTTCCACTAAAGAAAATAACATACTCACACAAATGAGCCCCCTCCTTCTTCCATCTGACAAATACCAACCCTGCAAACACACACTAATACTATTTCTCTTTTTTAATTATTCCCTTCTCTCCTCCCTGACCTTTACTAAATCCCAAATCTTATGATTGCTTTTATCTTTTGTTAATTCATCCCCTTGAAGAGGTTATGTTCTGGTCTTGAATAACCACCTTCAATTGAAGAATATGAGATGTTGAAGAGAGCTGAGGGGCGTTGTCACGATTGCCAGTGGCGTTCGTCCTTGGAGGCTGACTTAGGAGTTCGATCAGTGGGGCTCAGCAAGCCGTCCTGCCCAGACGTCACAGAACTTCGCCCAGTGACAATGCCGGCGAGGCACACTCCGCTTCTCCGCGACCTGGAGAGACGTCGGAAGTAGCGTGTAGATGGTCAGGTGAGAGCTACGTGTGCACACTGATTAAGGTCACTGAGAAGGCTTCGACACTCTGTACTCTTACGTGCATTTGGTCCGCACCTGCAGAAGCTGGGTACGGTACAGGCGCACAGCATGATCCGAACAGGAGTAGCGCCCAACAAACGAAACTTGATTGATGGGTTGTTGCTTGTATGTTCGTTGCGCCATCTCCATTCGGCACATCACTCAGGTTGGGTCCACAATTTAAGAGGGTTATGTTTGGTTTTTGAATAACACCAATTGAAGAATATGAGATGCTGAAGAGAGGATTGAGCGTTGTCACGATGAAGTGGCGTTTCTTCCTGGAGGCTGCTTAGGAGTCATCAGTGAGGCTAGCAGCCTCCTGCCCCAGACGCCCACACGTTACTTCGTAATCTTAGAATCTTATATTCCATATATAATATCTATGCTTAATAAATTATCGCCCCTTCAATTTCTCCTCTATAATATTTAACAGTCTATACAATTACATCTTGTTTTTCACACCTGTTTCAGATCTCACTTTCTCTTTCAACGATTTACAATCAGTTTTGACAATAATTTTTATTCTTTTTTCATCGTCTTTCACTCCATTCACTTCTTCCCATAAATATTTTAAATATTCCGTCCATTCAACTCCTTCCACCATACTCATCGTCTTCCCCGCTAAAGTTGACCCTTCTACTCTTTTTGCCACTTTAGACTTCCACACCACAGGATTTTTCCTTCCATTTTTATCTTTCAACATCACACAGAAACCTATTTGCGTTTTCCCATCTTCGGCATTCTTTCTCCTTTCTTTCTTTCTATCTAAATAATTCATTCATATTTTCAATCTTTTCTCTTTTTTCATCCATGCTATATTTTTTATCCAAAATGTCCTCTTATTTTTTTCCATCCTTCTCCTGTAGCTATTTCATCTCTCGATAAATCTTTCACCAACTGCCAAGGTTCCCCTGATAATGCATTCCTTATGTTAATCCCTGGATATTTTTCTACATCTTTCATACTTCAATACCCAATCTTCCACCTTTCCTTTCCACTCGAGATATCCTTTCTTATTCCTCAAACTTGGAGCTTTTCTTGCCTCTCTTATTCTCTTCTGTCAAACTAGGTGTTGATTTGTAAAAGATTGCATAAAGATGAACTCATTACTTATTACTTAATTCCTCTTGAGCGCTTTGTAACTATTCAAAACAACTCACCAATAGTAATCCTTTGATCCCCACGGACGTAGGGAACGGAGCACCCCTACTAAGCTATTATAACTGTGGATTCGGTCCCTTTTTATTTTCTGTAATTTCTTTTTCAACTATTTAAATTTATAACTTTCCAATCTTAAAATTATTAACTGGTAACAACAATAATTCAATCAACCAATGTCCTGTCATACCTGTTAAAATAAATTGAAAGTATTTAGAACTAAATATAATAATACCCACAGAGAACAATGCATCTAGGAAACCCCTACCAGTAGGATGGTTCCACTAAAGAAAAACAACATATTTCAGCAAATGAGCCCGCCTCTTCTTTCATTGCTGGACAAACACAACCCTTACGACACAATATTCATCCATCTACCTTTCCCCGGTGCGGGATAGGTGGATTCACATTACACTAGAAATCAAAATAGTTAGAAAGACGATGCAAGTCGAAAAAAAGCTCAACTTACCATCCCCTTTAGACCCTTAGTTAAGAATCATCGCAGTTCAAAACCCACCCTGGTGTTTCACGAGGCCGCACAGACCCTCCCTGTGGCTATTTCTTGTCAATATGGGGCCATCCAGGTAGGCCACAATCATATCCCCTCGCAAAACCTGCCACTCACTCCTATTCAGCACAATTCTTCTCGCCTTCTGCCAACATCACGATTCTCTCTCCAGCATTCCTCTTACTTAAGGTCCACATTTCTTTTTTGTTGGGGGGTCTCCAGCCAGCAATTCCCAGCCAGCAATTCGCAGCCACTCACCACTATGAGTCCGCTTAACTAACGACTATCAATCCAATCATTATAAAATGATGACCGAGCCATCTTTGCGGTTTACCTTTTTTTTTTTTATTATTTTTCATTACTCCTTTCTTCACACCATACAACTACCTAAATGCGTTCTTCCTTATTTTATCAATCTGCTCCACCTTAACCGCCCCTATATTGTTAAATCTGAACCATTGTACCTTATTTCTATACACTCTTATTGCCAGACCGATAGGTTTCACATACTATACATTAAACGACTGGTAACAACATCCCTCATGCAGAAAACCCAGTGCACTCAAGCTTAGTCCTTTTAATCCACAAGGATTTAATTCGCACCAGCAACCTTCCTAGCATTCACACTATTACGTACAACACTCTGCTCTCCGTTCCTTTGTTATCTAACATATATCCTAAATATTTAAACTCGACACTTGTTTCCAGCAGCTCACCATCTAACATAATTCACACCACAAATTCCCTTACTCCTTGCGGCAGGCGAAGCTTGATAAATCAAACTAAGGAAAAAAATACACTCACAGTGTCCAAGTTAGTTAAATAAATTTCAAGCAACGAAAAATAACAGAGAACAACATGAAACAGTAAAATGAGAAACGAGATATCTTGGTGAGATTGAAGCAAATGAAAACTGCAAAACGCTAGAAACAACAGAGATTCATATGTAAAGGCATAATAATAATAATAATAATAAATACATAATAATATATAAAATAATAATAATAATAATTAATAGTAATCAAATAATAATAATAATAAATAATCTGAAGAATTGATAACACGTTGCAGCTCGTATCTCTCAGGCTGCTTGAGCCCATTATGGTTGTGGATTTGAATGCCGAAGCAATCGGACTTTCTGTGCATGAAACGTTAATTTGAGAGCAGGATATTTTTTGGATGTTTTGGTGTGTGTGTTAGTTGAGTTTGTAGTATTGTGAGTACTGAGATTAATGGAATAATACACAATGCATAAACTAGCTACTTTCTATATCATCTACTTTCATTCTCTACATTACTCTTTTACTTTTATTATTATTATTCTATTTTTATACTCTCCTTTAGGAACACTCCTTCATACTTGTAGTAAGAGAGAAAATTGATGAAGACCAAAAGGCATATGACTGCTAGTATGTTATAAAAATTTTCGATGGACAAACTTGGAAGGAATAATTCACCATTGTAAAACAAAAGAGCATTTGCTCAAAGTAATGGTATGCAATATATATAATATATATATATATACTATACATACAATATATATAATATATATATCTATATATAATATAGTAGTATATATTATAGTATATATATATAGATATATATATATATATATTATATATATATATATATTTGATATGTAGGAATATTATACCACAAAGAATGTTCATGCATGTTAAAGGAAAAAGTTTAATTAATTTATAAATTGCACATAACATATTCTTAACATCACAATACTTTAGAAATTTATCCTATGAATTACAGATCTGAAGATAATGAAGTTGAACTACCAATTGAAAATGCCAAAGAAATTGTTACAGACACAATCAAAAAGGCCCACTTTAAAATTATTATTTATTTTGGAGTGTTTGTGAGTGGAGAGCGTATTGGACACTTCATCTTGTTTTAGCTCCTATTATTATTATTATATTATTATTCATGTATTATTATTATTATATCATTATTATTATTATTATTATTATTCATTATTATTCTTTTTATTATTATTATTATTATATTGATTATTATTACTTTATTATTCAATTTATATATTCAATTTATTATATGGATGGGGTTATGAAGGGATTAAGAGGTGGGGGTGGCAGGAATGGTGTTAGAATTGATGGAGAATTGAGATGAGTTGGAGGGTGTACCCTACTATTATTGCGGATGATTTTGGTTCTTTGTGGCAATCTGAAAGAGTAGTTTGAGAGATTGGTAAGGTAGAGATTTGCAGGGATGTGTAGAAAGGATGGGGTTTGAAGAATATGTAAATAAGAGTAAGGGTTTGGTTGTGAGTGAGGATAGCCTCATGTGAAGTTATGTTAGGATGGTGAGCGCTGGAACAAGTGTTTGGAGTTTAACATTATTTAGGGAATGTTGCAAAGGACCCTCACATTTGATGCAGAGTGTAGTAGGAGAAATGTGTGAATGGCAGGGAAGGTGGCTGGTGCAGATTAAATCGTTAGTGAATGTTAAAGGACTAAGTCTGGAGGCGCTAGGGTCATTACATGAGGTATGTTGTGTTCCTGTGTTATTGTTGCAGTATGTGAGGACTATGGTATGGATAAGAAGTATAGATCTAAAGTTCATGTGTTCAGATTGGGACAAATCATTAGAGGGCGTAGCTTAGGTGTGAGAAAGAACCATGATAAATAATGAGAATGAACGTCATAGAGGAGTGGATGTAGGTGTAGAAGAAAGCGGAGCTAAAACGAGAGAATAAATGAAAGTATGTTGAGATGGTTTGGTCATGTGGAAGATGAATTGATAGTCGGTGGTGTAACGCGGATGTATATGCACGTGAGTGTGTTTGGGACCGACCGGCTGGGAATAGAAGAAAAGTGGATTTGAGTCAGTAAGTGATTGTATGAGGAGAGAAATGAGAGTTTGACAGAGACGAGAAGAAAGGTGCGCATGATAGGAGAGAATGGCGGTGTGTTGTAAGGGGGTATGGGGCCCACCTGGGCCAGGCGATGAACCCTACACTTTGACGATTTACCAGTAGTGAGGATCCGTCGCCGGTCCTTGAAGCTCTACGGGTGGATATTTCTGATTGGCGGCGAGCTTCTTACTAATTAATGGTACAGAGGGGGCGGTAGGCTGGGCTCTTATTCGGACTTTTGTTCATATTCTTCTACTGGCTTTTCTTTTCCGATGCTTGTCACACACCTTACTCCCAGTCTTGGGAATAAAAAGGAAGAGAAAGAAAGAATTATTATTATTATTATTATTATTATTATTATTATTATTATTATATTATTATTATTATTATTATTATTATTATTATTAAACAAGCCATCATTTTTGCATCTTAGTTTTTGAATTTGTGAATTTTGGTGACAGTGTTTAGGAAAAACACAGTTAGTAGGATGTTGAGGCAGGAGGTGCGGGATATAGGGGTAGATAGAGAATTAGTGATTCACCTAGGCAGGAAGATGAGATGGGAAAGGAATAAAGTAGTTTGATAATAGGTTGACAGAGGATTTAAAGTTATTAGAAATTAGAAATAACATAAGATGAAGATCTCGAAAGTCAGTCAGCCTGTGACCTGCAGTAACAGGTTCGACTGTCTTCAGATGGGGAGGGATCAGAGAGGGCCAATGGTAATGTTGAGTTTCTAAAGGGAAGAGCTGATGCCATTGCTAATTGCCGAGACTCTATGACACGATATTTAGATAGGACTTTTCAAAATAAGGATAAAAAAACAATTGGAGAGTATGTTATCAGGTGCCAGAGTGAGGATATCGTGGATAGGATAGATGAGAGAGATTGATTCTACCAATGTTGATTCAAATGTGATTGTGGATGTGCTACAAAATATAACAAATTGATATTAGTCTATGATTTCAACTCAATTAATAGTAGATTATAGGAAGGTGATTCAGAAGATGAAAGCTAGTGGAAGATGGTGCATGATTTCTTTGATTTTACCAGGTTAGGTGGCAGGGTAGGAATGGGGAGTAGAGCTTTGGTGTAAATCGAAAGTTAGGAAATTAATGTTTTCCAGGAAAATACTTAGGTTTTTTGGGTTTGTGGAGAGAATTTCAGGATAAAGATCTTTTTGCAGGAGATGGAGTTACTTGAGTCGTAAGGTGTTGCGGCATTTCGTCACCAGTTTGGAGACTTGTTTATCAAAAAACTAGGTAAAGTTGGGGGCTGAGTAAGCTTAAAATCTGGAATTAACAAATATAGCAGATGGTAATGCGAATGTGGTGAGATAAAATAAAACAGTGTTTGTGTACAGGTTCATACGTGATAAACAATAAAAATAATAGCATTCAAATATCAAATGCTTTTACAAATGCTCATAAGCCTTAGCAAATAAAAAAGATGAGCTGATTTAGTTATACCATAAATGAGAATGTAGACATTATTTGCGTAACTGAGGCATGGGTTAATGAAAAATTATATGGAGACAGATATTCACTTTATTTACATCAGCGTAGAGGAAAGAAGGGTGGTAGTGTGGCGCTTTATGTTAAAAGCGATATTCAATCTGTATTAATGACCGACTTTAAAACTAATCATGATATTGAATTGGTGTGGGTAGATATCCTTATGTTCAATAAATCATATAGAATAGGGAGGAATTTTATAACCTGGCCAGAGTCAAGAATTAAGCGCTTGTAATTGTGAAAGAAATTGAAGACAGCATGCCCACAGTTAAGGAAAGGTATGTCATAATGCGGTGATTTTTAATTTCCTTGGCATTCAATGGGATTCCTGTCTAATATGGACCATAGTAGTTCTGTATTTATAAAGTGTATACTAGATAACTTTTTGAGCCAGATGGTCCATGAACCCACAAGACACGGATGCATATTAGACTTAATATTAACTAATGATGAAAGTATGGTGGATGTGGTTAGAGTTGAGGAGAATTAGGACTTAGTGACATTAATATAATTAGATTTAAATGTTATGTTTTTCTGGGCCAATTGCAAGTTAATAAGAAAAGATCTTCAGATTAAATTGGAGATTTTACCAATTTCGAGACATGGCTTAGTATACTGATGTGGGATGAAAAGAGGTTTAGAAGACCAAAACTTTTATCATGGATTGGGAAATTTCTAAGCAAGTTTAATGAATATTCAGTCAGCATGTTTTAAAAGTAAACCCATTAGGGTGGCGAAAAGGAAACCGTTATTTTGGTATTGAGAGAAAATTACATGAAAAGCGTACAGTTTAAAAATATTCAAGGGTAGTAATAGGAAGATGAATTAGAAAAATATATTGAAAAATAGAAATGAACTTAACGTCAATAAGAAAGGCAAAGAGAGAGGCGACAACTTAATTTGCAAGGAATTTAGTAATAAGGACACGGAGAGTTTTTTAGCGTTTATAATATTTAAAAGTAAGATGGATCAATGTCACAATTAAAATTGATGAAAATTTAGTGAGTTCGATAAGAGTTGCCAGTACACCATTTTCAGCTGTCTATTTTGTTTGCATTCAGATGTTTACTGAGAAAGATTAGATAATAGTTTTGGGGAACTAATAGTTCTTGTATGCATGTAACAAATCATGATTGATCCAAGTAACAGCTGCAGGCTGATGGTATATGTGGTAGAATTCCTGAAAGAAGGTAGTACAGCATGCAAAGGCACGTCGTATTTGATTTTTAGCGATCTATAACATTTGGTGAGAGACCAGATGACTGGAAAACGGCATATGCTTGTGCTGTTTATAATGAAGGTAGTAAAGAGATTTGGAAATTATAGACGAGTGTTAAATCCCTGTTGTAAAGGTCTGGAAATTTACTGAAGAGTCGTATAGAAAAATGTTTGGAAGATAACGAAGGTATTGTATGACTTCCAGCACGGTTTCAGAAAGGGTAGGTCTGTCAGACAAACCTTTTAGAATTTATGGAATACATTTACTGACTGCATTGACTGAGGAGATCAGTTGATATTATATATTTGACTTTAGCAGTTTTGATAGTTCCCACATAGTTCTGATGAGAACGTTATTTGCAATATTGTATAGGTGGAGTGGTACATGGTTGGATTAAAGAATGGTTGTGGAATAGAGAAACAGTGTGTAAACTAATGGCAATAAAATCATCAGCGGGAATATTGAAGCAGTGGTGTCCCAGGGTTCAGTGCTGGGCGTCACTATTGTTCTTCAATATTTTCAAGTTAATATATAAATTATTTAGACCAGGACTTAAATGGCAAGGTTCTTGAAGTGTGCAGATTACGGGGCAAGTGGGCCACCACAGTTAGGAAATATGAAGGATGGTATAAAGAGTTCAAATGATTCGTTGATAAAACTTCTTGGATGGGCAGATAAGTGGCAAATGAATTTTAATAATAAAAAGTGTTAAAAAGTGCAAGGTTCTTCACATAGGTTACTCAAATAAAAGTTTTAACTACGATATGAATGGGATTGGCTTGAGTCTTGTGGACCAAGAAAAAGATTTAGGTGCGATATAGCAGTAATTTGAAAGTAGCTAATGAGTGTTTGGAAGCAAAGGAATAAAGCTAATAAGATGCTGGGCATAATAAATCGCAATGTTGTTACAAGAGCCGAGGATAAGTAATAAGTAAACTGTATAATAGCTATGTTAGGCATATAATAGAGTTTGTGCACAAGTTTGGGCCCTTATTTAAAGAAAGACTTAGAATGCGAGTGTGAGTGCACATAGAGCAACAAGATTGATTTCTGGGTTTGAGGGGTAGGAACTATGAGGAGAGGCAGGGAGTTAGGGAATGTTTTTCCTGTAAAAAGGCGATTTCTCAGAAGGGACATGACACAAGTCTACAAAATACTTACATCTATTGATAATACGGAGAGTCAGAGACCAATAAATTTTTCATAGTAGAGCAAGAACAGGTGACAGGGGGTATAATAAGAAAATAAGAAGAAAGCATGCCATCTTGAAATAAGGGAAGCATGCATTCAGTAATAGGTTGTTAAAATTTTGGACATGGTTTTGCCACATGGGGTATCACCGAATCAGATTGTTTTTGGAAAAAACAATTTTTTAAAAAGGGGGGGGGGGGGAAAAAGGGGGGGAACTTTGGGGATTAGGGAATATTTATTGGGATGGTTTGGGTATTTCATATAGTATTTTTGACTAAGCAAAATTGGCTGGTTCATTAGTTACTGTAGTATTATTAAGGTTAATTGCACTGTTACTATAAAGCTATATAAAACTGTTAGTGTGGTTAGCATGTATATACTTTAGATATTAGTTTTTAGTTTTTTATTTTAGCTGTAGACTTTGTGTATAATATATTGACAAGGCCTAGGGTGCTTTGTGGATTTGCATGAGCTTTGTTTGGTGATTGGTTCTGTTGGCTTGATTGGGACAGTCTTGATAGGGCCATTGTGGCTTCTTACTGTCTTTTGCATTTCAATGTTCTGTAATGTTCTTAAAAACCATTGTGATAAGTTTAACGATCCTTCCTATCCTCCAATGTCGCCTTCCCATACCCTGTGGAGTCCACTTTGCCTGCATTTGCTGTCTGTTACTTGTGCTCCAAGTTTAACGAATGGCTATGTGGATCAGCGGTATGTTATTGTCCTGGACCGCGCTTCTTCATTCATACTTTTGCCTTCCTTGTTCGTCTGTCCTTACAGCAGAGCTGTGGCCTGCTTCTTGCAATTTGCTATGGGTTCTCTTTGACAGAGGCTGACACGTCACCCTCTTTTCGACATTCTCAGAGCAGCCTGATTCTCGTAATTCACCAACGTTCCCTTGGTTTCCACCATTTCAAGTTTCCTGTTGCAGACTCCATGCCCGTCGGAAAGTTTGCAGTTCTGTGGGTTCATCTCCTTTGGGGTTTGGCGGTAATTTGAGGTGTATTGACTGGAGCAGAAGTTCAGGGCTTGCAGCTTACGTAAATCCAGTAACGGACCTCCTCGAGAACTCCTGGGACTTCTCCCGCAGCCAAACTACGCTATTCCTATCAAAGGGTGGTTTCAGGTCCTACTGCTTGTGTGTTCTCGATTCGCTTCTTTTTTTTTTTTTTTTTTTTTTTTTTTTTTATTTTTTTTTTTTTTTTTAACTCAATTTTTGATAAATTTTCTTCATTTAAAAAGTTATTCACACATCAACAAATAAAGGATGCTCAAATAGCCAGGTGCGAGTGGGACATTAATTTATGCATCAATTTGTATTTTAAATTGTAACAGAGCAAACCCATGAGTCGGTTTGCAATGCCCAAAAGCTAAATTCATCCCTTTAATCGTAT
>JABUQX010033905.1:20000-28370 GCA_015478945.1 Trachelipus rathkii | reverse complement strand
AAAGAAAGCTCAACCTTACTGCCCCTTTATACCTTTGTGAAGAACTGTCGAAGTCAGAAAATTTCCCACCCTAAAGTCACAGGACCGCAAACGGACCCTCACTTATGAAATCTCTTTCAATGTGGGGTTCATCCCTTGGCCCAGGTGAGCTACACCATACCCCCCCCCCCCCACAAAACCCCGCCATTCCACCCCCTCTTATGCACATTCTTCTTGCCTTCTGCCAAATCTCTTCTCCACTCATTCCTTTACTGACTCAATCCACTTTTTCTTCATTCTCCCAGCAGGTCGATTCCCAGCACATCACCACTATACATCTGAGTTTAACCAACTGGACTATCTTCCATCCTTTCACATTGATCAAACATCTTTCAATGTACTCATTTTTATTTCATTTACCTTTTTCTTCCACACCACACAACTCTCTAATACGTTTCATTCCGCATTTTATCAATTCTTCTCACAACTAACACCCCCCTAAGATTGTCCATCTGAACACATGTACTTTAGATCAATACCTCTTAATTCCAGACCATAGTCTCACTCATGGGCGTAACACAGGTAACATCATACCCTAATGTAAGGACCCTAGCGCACTCCAGATTAGTCCCTTTACATCACCAACGATTTAATTGATTCCAGCCACCTTCCTGCCATCACAACTTTCCTACTACACTCTGCATCATCCATCCTTTTTCATTTATTTTATTTCTTAAATATTTTAAACTCAGACACTTGTTTCCAGCTGCTCACCATCTCTAAACTTAACTTCACACAGAGGACTGTCCTCACTCACAACCATAACCTTACTCTTATCTATGTTTTACTTTCAAACCCCTCCTTTTTACAACCCTACCAAATCTCTCTACCAATCCTCTAAAACTCTTTTCAGATTCACCACACAAAACCAAATCATCTGCATACAATAGGTAGGGAACCCTCCACTATCTTCCATTCTCCGTTCATTCTAACACCATCCCCTGCCACCACCACCTCTAATTCTTTCATAATCCAATCCATATACAAATTGAATAACCAAGGAGACAACACATCCCGCCTCACTTGCCTATTAATATTAAACCTAATCACTTTTGACTATTTATTCTTTCACACACTTCACTTATCGTCATACATACTTTGATTTCCGTTCAGAAGTTTCCACCAACCTCATATATTTGACTAAACACCTGCTTATAAGAGCTTTCCCTATTAATCCTAATCATATGCTGTTGCAAAAATTCATAAAACCTAAATACAATTTATTCTTCTCCTCCCTCTTCCCAATTCATTTGTTTCAATGTAAAGATTTGACCACACATCCTCTACCATTACTAAACGCACCTTGTTCTTCACCAATCAGTCCTTCAGTCACTTGTAGAGATGTAAGTGAATAAAAAACGACCGTTTTTTATTAAAAAAAAAACGTGTTTTTTATTAAAAAAACATGATGAATAAAAAACAATTGATTTTCCTGTTTTTTTTGTTTTTTTTTGTTTTTAATATATATTTCTTACTTTAATGTTATTTTTCTTTATTTCATTAAATTTATTAACTAATAAAGAATTATAAACAGTTTTTTACCTATATAATTATACTGTAAAAATACACATTAGAAATAACTTAGTAAATAAAAAAAAATATAATATATAGCTATATGCCAAGTTTATTCAACATTACACTTCTTACCTTTGAAGCGTAAAAACTGAAGAATGAAGATTGAAATGAATATATTCATATGGAAGAATTGAGTCATATGACTATAATGTATATTTACTTAACAAATTAAAGAATATTAATATTAAGTACCATAAGTTAGTAACTAGTATGATAAGGCCAACTAAAATTACTAAATTCTAAAGAACCATCAAGGCCTCATTAAATTCCTGTTTCCTGTTCTACTGCTTCTGAATCCTCAGACCTGTTTCCAATCATGGCCTCTACTGATAAATCCGATTCCTCATCCTCATATGCTATATTTGTGGAAGAGGAGGAGGAGTCAGACTCTCGCTCAAAGCTATGGACAGAGGTGTCTTTAGATTTGGTTTTATCAGACTTCAATGTCCTTACAGAGAAATCTGAGCTACCTGACTGAGAACTCTGGCTGATAGTGTATGTGGTTTCAGGGTGATGAATTTGATGACGTGTAACTACTACCAACTTTTACATTAATTTGATAAAAGTACCGGAAGGCTCTGGCTGCCCAGTCTCTGTCAATTTCAAGTTATGACATGAATAATAGTTTTTCTGCATGTTCATTTGTGAGCCTGTTTTTTTTTTTTGAAGGGATATTTGCATGTGCTGAGAACTTCTCACATGCAGCTGAAGTGGCAGGAAGGTCTAGAATTCGGGAGGCTACTTTTGATATCTTGCAATGCTTACATAAACTAATCCACCATGCTGCAGATGAAACATTGTTCGAAAGTGAAGCCCAGAAATATTCCATACTGAAGTCCCTCTAACTGGAAAAATTCACAAATTCTCCCATTACTTTTTCATCCACATCTAGCATTTCCTTGCTCAGATTGTAGGCCTTCTGAAAAGCTTGAACCTGAAGAAAAATTATGAAATATTGTTTCAATTTGCTTGTATATTGTATTGTATTTGTATGCAATTGTTTTTATAAAAATAAAAAAGTATATATACGGTATATATATATATATATATAATATATATTATAATATATATAATATATATAATATATATATATATATATATATATATATATATATATATATATATATATATATATATATATATATATATTATATATATACCTATATAGGCCTAAATATATATATATATATATTATATATATATAATTAATATAATATATATATATATATATATTATATATATATATATATATATATTATATTATACCGTATTATAATTATATATATATTAATTATATATATATAATATATAATATATTAATATATATATATATTATATACGTATTATAATATATATATATATATATATATATATATATATATGATATTATTATATTATATATATAGTATATATATAATATATATATATATATATATATATATATATTATATATTATGGACCTTTATTGTCTTCACATTGAGCAATTTGAACATAATCAGATTTATCAGTGATAGGAACAGTGTCAACTGAAAGCTTATTTATTTGTGTTCTTTTTCTGCTTTGTTAGCATTTGCATTTCTCTTTACTTTGCTTCCTTTCCCTTGATTTTGCTGTACTCTTACTCTCTTTCTGATTTCCCAAGTATTTCATTTTTATGTCATCACTGCATTTTCTGCAATTCGGTATGTGTTGTTCTTTCCTTGAACCATTATTGGCCACCTCAGTGAAGCACAATTTACAGAGTGCTCTTTTACCTTTGTATGTATGATTTTCCTTAACAGTAGATAGAGAGAATGGACAGGTGTTTGTTTTCTTCCAGCCATTGTCAAAAATTTTATGAGATATTATCAACTTAAACCATTTAATGTATATAACTTTAAATATATAATTAATTATTATCCTGTAACACCTGTTTCCTATAATAAATAAGGTAAATGATAAATATTTAGTAGAATGGTATAATAAAATTTAATGAAATTTAAAAAAAAAACAAAAAAAACAAAAAAAATGAATAAAAAACAATAAAAAACAAAAAAAACAAAAAAAATGTTAAAAAAAACGATTTTAAAAAAAACACGTTTTTTAACAACTCTAGTCACTTGATGCACTCTTTCAACCAAAATACTAGCATATATCTCCCCTACAACACTCGATAAACTAATTCCCTTATAATACCTACAGTTACCTTATCCCACCTACCCTTATATAAGGGTACTAGTATTGCTCTCCTCCAATCCCTCGGAACTATACACTCCATAAATGCTTTGTTACACAACTTACAAATCCAATCAATCACCATCTCACCTTTATTCTTTTACTGGTTTGATGACAAATTTTATTCTTTCATTCCTCATATTTTTAAAATCAACTTAAAACTCTTTTTGACAGAGGATACAAAATTTCATCATCTTAGTTAATTATACAAAAGAACTTGATTTCTTGAAAACGTTATTTCTTAAGAATGGGTTTCCAGAATTTATAATTAACTCAACTTTTTGAAAATTACTTTCAGCAAAATTTAAATACAAATCTCAGGCTAAATTAACAGCTCCTAAGGATATTTTGTATATGAGGTTACCTTTTCTGAGGAAAATCAGTTACGAAATTTGACGTAAAATTGATGTGGTTTTAAAAACAAACTTTACACAATTTAAATTTAGATTTAAATTTTCAAGTGAAAACAAAATTGGGATACATTTTAAATTTAAAGATAAACACCCTTTAACTCTATGCTCATCAGTAATATATCATACAAGTTTCAGTGGACTGCGATGCCACCTACATATGAAAGACAATACGAAGTCTTTCCATATGTATTGGTGAGCATAAAGGTATTTCATTTACAACTCTAGACCATCTACATCATCCCCCCCTATTCAGCTATAAATGCTCATTCTCTTCAGGAAAACGACCATATATATGATACGAATTTTGAAATATTAGCCCAGACTGAGGAACCCGATCTTCAGTTGTTGGAATCATTGTATATTTGGCATCTCAAACCGACCTTAAATGAAAAACTAAGCTTTAACAGTCTTTTAATCCTGAAGTGAGATTTTGTTTAAATCATGAACTCTTAACCACATAATATTGTAATCATTAATTTATCTATATGGTTTATTTATTTCAACTTTATATTACTTTAACTTTTAGTTAATTTTATATAATATTTTGTTTAAAATTTTATCATTATATTATAAAGTCTTGAAAATGGGAAGAAGGATTCTTACCTGAAACTAATAGGCTAATAATTTAAAATGTGTCAAATTGTTTTGGTTATACTCACTAATATAAATATATATATATATATTATATATTATAATATATATATATATTATAATATATATATATATAATATATAGATATATAAATATATTATATTATATATATATATATATATATATATATATATATATATTATAAATATTATTATATATATATATATATATATATATATATATATATTCTTTAAATTCTACTGTTCAACGTAGTTTATATGTATTGAGATTCTTTACCCTTTGGTAGAGATCAAACCAATTACAGTTAAAAATTTATTTATTACACTAGAGTATACTAATTTTTCTAAAAAATTTTTAATTATATGATTAACACAAAATAAATGTTCTTTCGTTTTCCTATAAGTTATATAAAGTGAGACTATAAATGCGTTAGCTTTCACTTCAATCCTGAAGCCTCTATCAGCCGCCTGTGTGTACTACACCAACTCATAGTAGTACAACTTGGTGTAGTACACACAAGCGGCTGAAAGGCCAAGAAGACGAAGTTGTGCCGAGAGTCAGTGGAATTTTTGGGGCATCTTATTAGTGGTCAGGGTATTCTTCCCCTGGAGAAAAACTTATTTGGAGTTCTCAATTTTCCAGTGAATACGACAGTTAAGCAATTGAGGCAATTTTTAGGCATGGTTAATTTTTACTGGCGCCATATTCCTAATTGTTCCGCAATCGGTAAGTCGTTTTCGTGCCAGACTATCGGACGTGTGGTTCGT
The DNA here is from genome assembly GCA_015478945.1 of Trachelipus rathkii. Classification (NCBI taxonomy): domain Eukaryota; kingdom Metazoa; phylum Arthropoda; class Malacostraca; order Isopoda; family Trachelipodidae; genus Trachelipus; species Trachelipus rathkii. The sequence continues at coordinate 22,750 of JABUQX010033905.1, read as the reverse complement.
TGGAGTGTCAGTGTTTGAAGTGCTCAAGTCAGCGTTGGTGAGTCCAACATTGTAAACATTTCCGGACTATAGTTTGGATTCGCCGCCCTTAGAACTCCACGTCGATGCTTCGGACATCGGTGCTGGAGCAGTGCTATCTCAGCAGAAGGATGGCGAATCTCGAGCTATAGATTTTATTTCAATGACTTTTTCGAAAACACAACAGCGGTATTCTACCGTTGAGCACGAGTTAGCCCCTTTACGGTGGGCAGTGAGAGCCTTACAACCATTTCTTTGTAAGGTGAAAAAGTTCGTGATCTATAGCGATCATGAGCCGCTTCAATATTTACAAAATATGTCGACCGCTGATGGGCGTATAGCTAGGACTTTAGATGAACTCAATGAATATAATTACGAAGTGCGACATATTAGAGGGAGGAATAACATCCTCGCTGATGCATTGTCGCGCTCGCCACTTTCTGCAGTGGAATTAGAATCGGACAACTGCTTGGGTGAGTTAGTTCACTATCCCAACTGGATTAGACCGGTTGAGGTACCTGGGTGGGGGAGATTCGCTCTTCAGATGTTTCGCACTATGCTTGGAGGGGAGTGAGAATGCTCACATGGACATATAGAGAGGTAGTTGTTGATGAGCTCTTAAAAGATCTGGGTAAATATAATTTGCAAGGTAGGAATATTTTGAAAAAACTAAGGCTCTCAAGACTTCCTGTACAGATGCCTATTCCGGAAGTAATTCAGGCATTTGCCCAACTTTGTAAATATCAGGTGCATGTGTATTATAATATGTCTACTCCCTTAATTTATGGGGATGAGTAATAGTGACGTATGATTTTTGAGGTGTGTATTGGCATTACATTATAATCTGCCTGTATCCAATTAAAAGTGATGGTAGAAAGAATGTACCACTAGATGATGGCAGCAATCGACAAATAAATAGGTGCAAGGTTCGGCCCATCTCGCTGTTATAATATATATATATATATATATATATATATATATATATATTATATATATATCCTATATAATATATATAATATATATATATATATATATATATATATTATATATATATATATATATATATATATATATATATATATATATATATATATATATATATACGGTTATATATATAATATATATATATTATATATATATTATATATTATATATATATTATTATATATATATATATATATATATATATATATATATATATATATATATATATATATTAATATTCATATATATATATATATATATATATTATAAACTCACTGACAAATTTAATGCATTGCCCATAAATATAATTTAAACTTTCATTTTTGGAAATGTAGGGATAGGGTTTCAGTGTGTTGCACAGGGTTTTAAATGTATATACCGTACATGTACCTACACTGTGTAGGGAACTAAATGGCCTAATTAAGGCAACCAACCAAAAAACGAAATCCCAACTCTCAACCCTTCTCAACTCTCACTTCTCTCAACACACTCACAACTATTCATTCCACTTAACCAACCGATTTATCATTCATCCTTTCCACATGACCACACCCATCTCACACACTCATATTCTCTCATTTACCCTCCTTTTTTCACCACCAACCACTCTCTAATAAGTTCATTCCTTATTTTATTAATTCTTCTCACACCTAGCACGCCCCTAAGATTGTCCATCTGAACATATTGAACTTTAGATCTATACTTCTTATTCCAGACCATAGTCTCGCTACTATACAATAATAGGTAAAAACATCCTCATGCAAGACCCTAGCACACTCCAGACTTAGTCCTTTAACATTCACCAACGATTTAATTGCACTAGCCACCTTCCTACCATTCACAAACTTTCCTACTACACTCTGCATCATCTTCCCTTCTCATCCAATACATACCCCAATATTTAAACTCCGACACTTGGTTTCCAGCTGCTCACCATCTAACATAACTTCACAACTAGGGTCTGCCCACACTCACAACCATAACCTTTATTCTTATCTACGTTTACTTTCAGGCCCCTCCTTTTACATACCCTGCCAAATCTCTCTACCAATCTTCTCAGACTCTCTTCAGATTCATCACGCAGAACCAAATCATCTGCATATAACCCCATCCATATACAAATTGAATAACCAAGGAGACATAACACAACCCTGTCTCACTCCGCTATTAATATACTAAAACCAATCACCTTTGTGACACCATTTATTCTCACACACGCCTCACTATCCTCATACATACTTCTGATTCCATTCAGAAGCCTACCACCAACACCATATATCATTAACACCTTGCCATAGAGCTTCCCTATTAAACCCTATTCATTACGCCTGTTGCAAATCCCAAAAACCTAAATACAATTTATTCTTTTTCTCCATTTTCTTAATCATTTGTTTCAACGTAAAGATTTGATCCACACATCCTCTACACTCCTAAACAGCACCCTTGTTTCTTCACCAATCAGTCCTTTCAGTCACTCACGCACTCTTTCGACCAAAATACCAGCATATATCTTCCCTACAACACTCAATAAACTTATTCCCCTATAATTTCTACAGTTCCCCTTATCTCATTTACCCTTATATAAGGGTACTATTACCGCTCTCCTCCAATCCCTTGGAACTATACCCTCCATAAACGCTTTATTACACTACCTCCAAATCCAATCAATCACCATCTCGCCTCCGTTCTTGATCATTTCACCAGTAATTTCATCTATACCTGCAGATTTTACCATTTTTCAACTTTCTC
>JABUQX010033905.1:0-15000 GCA_015478945.1 Trachelipus rathkii | reverse complement strand
GTCCATTCCATATATTAGCTCATATTACCCACCCCGAATATAAAGGTATATATTTAAATATTTTATATATATATATATATATATATATATATATATAAATATATATACTATATTATATATATATTATATATATCATTATATATATATTATATATATATATATATATTATTTATATATATATATAATATATATAATATCTTTATATATATATATATATATATTATATCCTTTCTGATCGTTCAATGAAATGTAGTAACTCCAAACTGTTGTTGGAATGTTTACTTTCTTATTTTAATTCTTTCAGGAAAGAATTTGACATCTGAAATGGAAGTGGAAGCTGAAGAATGGTTGCACTCTAAGTATCCTACTTTTATGGGCAGCTATACCAAATTTAGGCTGAAGGAGCATAAATCATTTCCAGTTTATTTATTTGAAGAATCTTACATTAAAGAGATAACAGCAACATATTGGTGGGAAATGGTAGAAATAAGAAACCAGAAGTTGGGAGAGCTTAATCCAGCATTTATAAAATTTATTAAAAATCTCCATTGCTCAATTGAGAGATTCTTTAGTACATATGGTATAGTTTGGTCGAAACTGAGGAATAAGTTAGGAAAGGAAAAGTCTGAGAAATTAGTAAGGGTCTATAGATATTTACGAACTTGAAGTAAATAAAAAATAATGAAATAATAATTAATTTAATTTTAGAATTCAATTTTCAAACTAAAGAGGAAAATATAAAATTTATTTTGTTAATTAATATTCATTATTTATAAACAATACATGATAATAGTCATGGTATTTTCATTATTATATACCTATATTTATTTTCCCTTTAAAGTTTAAACTTTAAACTTAAAAGAAAGTAATAAAAAGTAGGTTTTCTGAAAAAGCCAAAAAGCAATGCACTTTTGGGATGTCAAAAAGCCTGTGGCTTTTTGGTCATTTGGCTTTTTGTGCCAACCCAGATAATAATAATAAAAACAATAATATTAATAATAATAATAATAATAATAATAATAATAATAATAATAATAATAATAATAATAATAATAATAATAACAATAATAATGTTATATAAATCCACTATTATAAAAAGTAATATTAAATCCAAAAATAAAATTTCAACTCATTAAGTCACTTCACCAATTTTGTCTAAAAAAAACTGCCAAAAAAAGACTAAAAACAAAAAAATATCCCATCTCAATTTCGCCAGTAGGAAAATCATATCCACTCCTCAGAAAGGGTGTCCTAAGTCTGAAAACTCTAAAGTAGTGGGGGGCTTACAGCCATCCTGGAGGTTCAAAAGGTAAGAGTTGCAGACTTCTCCTCTCAGAGTCGCTTCTTCAGATAAAAGTTAAGAGGAAAACACTTCCCATCAAGATCATTCCTTCAGGACTTAAACCATTGTTGAAGACTAAATTGATCATTGCAATTTCATTACAGCCAGAAGATGCCTCGAATTCGGAGGTGAAATATTGCAACAATCAATTTAGTCTTCAACAATGTTTTAAGTCCTGAAGGAACGATCTTGATGGGAAGTGTTTTCTTCTTAACTTTTAAAGGAAAAGAAAATACGAAGAAGCGACTCTTGAGAGAAGTCTGCAGCTCTAAAAGAGTTTGAATCTCCAGAATGGCTGCAAGCCCCCTACTTTAGAGTTTTCGGACTTTGGACACCCTTTCTGAGGGGTTGATATGATTTTCCTACTGTCGAAGTTGATGGGATATTTTATTTTTGTCTTTTTTAGGGGGGAGTTTTTTAGACAAAATTGGTGAAGTGACTTATTGTATAGAAATTTTATTTTTGGCTTTAATATTACTTTTTAATAATAATAATAATAATAATAATAATAATAATAATAATAATAATAATAATAATAATAATAATAATAATAATAATAATAATAATAATTAATAATAATAATAATAATAATAATAATAATAATAATAATAATAATCTTTACTGAATAATAATAATAATAATAATAAAATAATAATAATAATAATAATAATAATAATAATAATAATAATAATAATAATAATAAAAAATAATAAATAATAATAATAATAATAATAATAATAATAATAATAGGTAATAATAATAATAGGTAATAATTTTTTTTAGGAGTAAGTGTACAGGAGCCACCACTGCGCACCAAAAAAAACGGCGATAATGAGTCAGAAAACTATCTACAGGGATAACTCCTAAACTGAACGCATGAAAACGGGAATTCAGGAATTAAATCTTATCGAGTAGAGTCAGTTAACGAAGGAAAGCAAAGATCGCGTCATTGTTGAAATGAAGGATTCAGACAATATAAATGAGAGGCGGGATTGGAAAGGTATGGTGTGTAACATGGGGAAAAAACGGTCTCTGAAAGCCGTAAGAGCTGCACAACCAACGAGAAAATGGCATCCAAAAGTAGACCCTGGGAACGGCAGAAAGGACATATAGAGGGATTCTCTCTTGCCATGAGGTAGCCATGTGTCACATTAGTATGGCCAATTCGCAAACGAGCCAGAACCACTACCTGGTGCCAACTCAGGCCCAGGAACGGCTTTATGCTACGCAGTTTGGCACCACGATAAACCTCCGATCAACACAACTGCCAACAAGCGAGGAAGCCCTATTTGAGCTGGGAGCAGAAGTTAGCAGTTGGGAGGTGTCCCAGCTAGATGGCCACAGTAACGGTAACATGTATGAATGACAGGTAATTTTGCAGGTGGTGGCGTATAATAATAACTAGAGTATTAAAAAAATCAATATAATAATAATAATAATAATAATAATAATAATAATAACAATAATAATAATGACAATAAAAAAGAGAAGAAAAAAAATCCTAATACACTAGTTAATAAAAATAATAATAATTTCTCTTGATTAATAAAAATGCTTTCTTTAATATTAAAATCATTCATGCTCCTTATATTTCAACTTAATATTTTATGTAATTTTAATATATAGCTAAGTAAGTATATTTCAACTTAATATTTTATGTAATTTTAATATATAGCTAAGTAAGTATCTTCAAAACATTGATTTTAAAAATTTTTAACATGTGAGAACATGGGCAGACATAAAAAATTCTGGTACTTTAAATTTAGAGATCTGAAATTATGATGCAGCAACAATCTTTCTCCAGTTTCTGGTGCAATATTTTCTCATTTAATCAGCAAAATAATCGGCAGAAACTGACAATGACGATAGAGAAAAAATATATGCCCATTTTGAAGATGACGATTAATCGTCACATCACATATATATATATATATATATATATCGAGGGGGAGTTGGGAGTCTATATATACTAATATATATATATATATATATATATATATATATATATAGTATATATATATCATATATTATATATTATATCAGGGATGGGGAGTTGGGAGTCGAGCATTTTCAGGGGTAAGGAGTCGGTCAGGAGTCGATTTCCCAAAAAGTTGGGAGTCGGAGTAGGGAGTCGAGTAAAAAAAAAACGACTCCTTTCTACTCCCAAAACAATTTGTATAAACTTTTCACACAAAAATTTGGAAAAACTAATTGATTTTTATTATAAAAGACGTTACATTTTTTTTTTGACATTTGGTTGTAGCCAAATTTAAGTTGTTTATTTTTAAACTGGTTATAAAATTAAAGGTTATAAACTGGTTAAAAATAAACATGTACTGACTACTTGTGTATTGTGGCATTAACGAATTATCAATAGCGAAGCGATGCTATTAATAATCATACAAAATTTAAAAGTCAAGTAGAGTACATAACTTGATTTTAAAATATAGTCACACCAATTATAAGATAGTTGCAATAAGCTAAATGAATCGGATAGATATACTATATATTTATGTACAACAACTGTGCAGGAGCTCACGTGGGTTGTGTCAGCATTTTAAATATTTCCGTACCTAATGTCGTGAATTTCTAATACATATTTAATTTTTTGGTGTGTAGACACGCGAAAATATCTATTACCACAACAGTAAAGTGGTGGTTATGATTAATTTAAATAAATATTAATTAATTGAAAAATATAAATAATTAATCAGTTTGATAAAACAAATAATTTATTTACTGGTTGCCAGGGGATTTTGTAGTTTGTGAGCAAATGACCTTGATTATTTTGACTTTGCAAGTGTTACCAGCGTTATAATATATCTTATATATATATATATATATATATAATAATATATATATTAATATATATATATTATTATATATATTATATTTATATATTCATATATATCAGTAGCGACCTTCCAGCAACTTTTTACTACTCGTGCTCTTCTCTCTCTCTCTCTCTCTCTATATTATATATTATATATATAATATATAATATATATTATATATATATATTATATATATATATATATATATTATATATAGATATATATATATATATATATATAATATATTTAGGTTGGGCCGATAGTGAATTAGCCGGATAGTAGGATACCGGATATCCGGCTGGAAGTTAAACCGGATACTGGATACCGGCATGTATAATTACGGTTTGTTTATATATATATATTATATTATATATATATATATATATATATATATATATATTATATTATATATATATAATATTATATATAATATATATATATATATATATGATAGTATTATATATATAATATATATATATATATATATATATATATATATATATATATTTATATATATGTTATGTTACAGCAGTGTATCACTGTACGGGATGTTTAAGTATGAAAAAATGTGTAGGAATATAAGTTCGATTATTTAATTCATTAAGGAGGATGGTGGGATATGTTACGTTGGTGTCTGCGCACGAGCAATACGAAAACCGCGCACAAACATGCGAATTCGAATGGGATTGATATATTTTTTATTGCTTCTGTGAAAATGCACATAAATAATGAGGTGGGCCTTTTGTCTTCTCGACATGTTTTTGATACGGATTTGTTCGCTTTCCACGCAATTGTACCGTATAACGCCGTCAATGATCCAACAATAGTTTTAAATGTGAATGTGAAAGGTTGAAGAAAACAATGGTATTCAAGACAGCTCATAATATCGATACATGTAATGTAATAACATTGTTAATAGTATCATAACAAATTTACACCTATGAATCTTTTCCACAGCATGCAAGAAGGGAGAAGAACATCAGGTCGTTTCATCTTGTACATACAGTTATTTACAATTGTTGTGTTTGAAGGACGCTTCCATCCAGCCCAAATACAGCCTCACCCTTCTGGCCGGTTATCATTGCATGCCAATGACAGTGATGCGAGTTGATTCCCTACATGCGTTTGTTATTCGACGGCGAAGATCATCGGGCTCGAGGTTACTGAGTCATTAAACCCAGCGTACATCGGTATGTTTGAGATACCCCCACAGAAAGTAGTCCAGTGGTGTTAAGTCGGGTGAACACGCAGGCCATGGAAATTTACCAGATCTTCCGATCCATCTTCCCGGAAAGGTTCTGTCGAGGTAGGTTGTCACTATAGCTACATTATGTGCTGGGCACCCATCATGTTAGTAATATATTGTTCGTTATGTTCTTAAAGGTATATCACTCGGGAGGTCAACAAGGACGGTCTGGAGAAAATGGAAGTAACGCTGTTCAGTCAAATTTCCCTCGAAGAACTCAGGCCCGATAATCCTACTATAGAGTATACCACACAAAACGTTGACCGAGTATGAGACCTGGTGATGGCTAGTGAATGTTATATGGGAGTTTGTTTACTCCCAATGTCTGAAGTTCCACCTGTTATACAAACCGTTATTGGTAAAGCGAGATTCATCGGTCCATAAGATATTTTCCAATAAGTTCGGTAAATTCCATTAGAAGGCATCATGACAGCCAGGAATCCCAGCCGCCTTTCTTGGTCTCCACGATGCAAACCCTGGCCCAATGTATGGCCTATATGGATACATGTGCTGTATGCAACACGAATCCGTCGCATGGTTTCCTTCGATATTCCCAAGACGAACTAGACGTGCCGTCAATAAGGATGTTGGATTTCCATAGGTGTTTATAGCAGAACGTCCAGTTCGACGGCGAATGTACGGAAACGGCCCCCCCCCCGTATGTGATGAGGGGGTCTATCGACCCTGTACCTTAAACCCGTCTGTAAACTCTATGGAATGCCATGTGGGCTCGGCGGTCGTCGATGTGGATAACGTTGTCCATATTCTGCAGCATCTCTGCGAGCCATCCTGTTTTTAGTTAATAGTACACCTCCAACATGTCACGCTTTTCGTCTGCGTATACTGGTCAACGTGGCATGTTCCAAATCGTATGACTCTGCTAAACAAACCATCGTGGAAGTATACGTTTCACTACAACTTTTATTACACATAGTGTAGGTATGACATAACCTTTCCATACGATAGCTGTTAGTTGGTTGTACACATTCACAAGGCCATTATTAGGCTACATATCAATGTAATCTAAAGGGTATGCATTAGGTATTTTAATTTAATTCCTTTGCTAGCTGTATCGATATTTTTAAAATACTATTGGATATACCTATTGATTTAACCTAATTATTTCATAGACACGTTTCGGCTTTTGTAGGCACATGATGTCTGACGGAGGACGTCTAGTCTGTTTATGGGTACCATTGCGTTGGAAACGCACACCGTATCACAAAATAACTTGTCGAGAGAAGGCCATTTCATTTTTATGGCATTTTCACAGAAAGCCATAAAAAAAAATGATCATCCCATTCGACATTCACATGTTTGTGGCCCGGTTTTCGTATTGCGCGTGCGCACAGACACCAACGATAACATATTCCCATCCTCCTATGGAATTAAATAATCAAAACTTAATATTTTCTTACACATTTTCAACTTAAACACCGGCTACGGTATCACCTCTGTAACAACTCGCTGAGACACCCGGTATATTATATATATATATATTATATATATATATATATATATATATATATATATATATATATATATAATATATATATTATTATATATATATTATATTATATATATATATATATATATATATTATATATATATATAATTATATATATATAATATATATATACAGTATATATATATATCAGAGGTGATCGGTTCCTCAATTTAAGTCCGCAAGTTGCGGAATAACCAAAATAAATTGCGAGAATTGCGATTGCGATAATTTGAAAAAATGTTGCGGAATTGCAGTTAGTGGAATGGCTATATCATCCGCAATTCCGTAATTAGAGGACTACCCAAAAATTTGTGGAGATTCAGTGAAATGCCAAGAATTTAGCTCCAACAACTTTTTACACGTTGGCATCTTTGTACCTTCTGGCAAGCCAACACCGAAATTGGTATTTTTTTGCATTAGTATTTTATTAAAGTTTTGTAAATAAGTAATAATTAACAAAAATGAAAGGCTTAAATGCATGAATAAAAGTTTGAAATCAAAAATGTTTTATTCTTTTTCTTTCCATACAAATTTACTTAAGCTTAGGTTATAATGAATATAATTTATGAAACGTGTCGCCACCAAATTTCAGATAAAATGTTTTGTACAGTAAACATAAAATGATGAATAAAATAATATAACAATGGTACCCAACATCGAAAGTCTAAAAAAGTAATAACTATATATATATATATATATATATATATTTATATATATAAATATATAATATATATATATATATATATAATATATAATATACTATATATATATAATATATATATATTATATATATTATTAGTGTTGCACCGATACCAAAATTTTAGCCGATACCCGATACCGATACAAGTATCCACAATTTTTTCTAACCGATACCGATACCACTACCCCAAATTTTTTGCCGATACCCGATACCGATACGATAGTTTTATCCCTATAAATATGTCCTAATATATATATATATATATATAATATATATATATTTTATATATATATATATATAATATATATATATATATACTATATATATATCTTTCTTTCTCACCATCCCTCCTGTAGGCTATGCCACCTGTCAGGCTGTCCTGCACGAATGTCCTCCATCGCGTTTCGATCATCGTAAAACTCTTTCTCCTCCACCTCCTCCATTAGTCATCCCCCTCCTCTCCACCGCTCTCTCAACACCATCCCTCACCTCATCTTCGGCCTCCCCACTCCTCTCCTTCCCTCGGCTTGCCACTCATATACCTTTCGCACACCGTATTTAGCTTCCATTTCTCCTCCTCACTGTCCCGAACCATTTCTAGACTGCTTACTCTTCCTCCACCAGTTCACCAAATGAAATTGACCATGCAAATAACCATCTTACCCACAACGCGCCAAAGCCTTCACGTTCACATTCCTCCTGCCTACTCCCAATCTTGTCTACAGAACTGAGAAAAGATGAACACCAGTATATCCCCCAAAATATCAATATCTTAATATCTTTCTCATATTCGCCCTATGACAATGTACGTTAACGTTATTAGCTTTTGTGTTTAGTGTCACATGGGCCTTACAGATGTTACCATATTGCTTATAAATATGCGGCCTCATACACTGCTAACGGTTACTATGATTATTGATTTGAACTTTCCTCGGCGAGTATATTACATCCGTTCACGGAGGCTCACAAGGTTACAACGACGCAAGTGTCCCATTAAACTTTCCAAAATTCTATGGTTCAACTCCTGAAGCATATCATTTCTTACTCCACTATACCACTCCTAAATATTCATACTTGTCCCGTCTGTTCTCGGGAAGTACTAGTACCCCTCCAACTTCTATTATTTCGAAAACTCCCCTGCCTCCGCTACTCACCATCATCAACCTTGTCGTCTTCCCCTATTAATTTTCATGGTCGGTGTCTCAGGAAAATAGTATTACCTCAGTCTACGTCAAATGCCAAGTATAAGGACCTTCTTGTCAGAGCCTCCCTTGACTTCCGAGATCAACGCAGATCATCCGCGTTATTCAGATGAGATCTCTCCACCCACACCTTTCCGGCTGACCAAAACCTTGACCACAATCTAAAGTGTACCATAAACCCTGATCCTCCAAATGAACCCAAAAAGTTTGAGGGAAAGTAACCACTTCCCTGTTTTTACACCCTGTTGTTAGTTGGCCAAACCAACTACTATCAGTCTACGAGTCTGATGCTTCACCGGTAAATAAATTGCAACAGACTGTGTCACAACCAATAGCGTAGACTATGTAATAGTAAGCCTAGCTTGTGTGTTAAGATAATTAAATTGAGGCGTGCCTCCAGGGTACTCCCTTCCATGTTCCCAGGATCCTCACATACGGCAAGAGTGTCCGCCGTGCGGAACATGACCAGTGTATGGGTGGACTGCCAAGTGACCCACGCAGAAAGAAAGAAGAAAGATAATAGAAAGAATATATCGAACGCCTTTTCGTAAAAACGAATATATTAATTGAAAGGCTCCAATATGGCTATCGCCGGAAGGAAGTATCAATATAGTCTGTTGTACTACACTCTATACAATCTTTACGTGCAAACAAACAAATCAATTGTCGACTCTTCCCCAGCCGAGAATCGTGAGAAATCCAATGTCTTTGCCATTCACGTCCCAGCTTTATCTGTCCTGCCACCCCGTGTGTCCCTCAATCTTCTTTCAATATATTCTGTACTTGTTACCACTACTTTTAGCAAATTATGTAGGCAGTCTTAAGAGCACATACCCTGTAATTTTATACAGTGAGGTTCGGTTATTGTATCACCTTGCTATAAGTAATATGTTGAAACAATACCGGATAGAGTATCCAATCTTATCTGAGGTGTTTTCCCTTCGTTCGAGAGGCACTTGTTCAATTAGCTTCGATCAATTTTCCACAACAAAACCCCACTTCACCAGCTACCTCTGCAATATATATCCACCAGGCAGCATATCTCGCCTGCTCATGCGAGTACTTACCTGAGTATTGTAGGGCATCCCTTTCGCAGACAGGCGTTGTTCCAACAGCTCCTTCAGTACAATCTTGGAGTCCACTCCGCTCCGCTTGTCCACAGAACACACATGCTCGTTCTTTGACCCAGTTGTTCACTCGTATCTGTCTATTATGTTATTCGGGCAGATAGTTACAGAGAGCTTGTGTCGCCAATTTGGCCTTCCACCTTTCGTCTACTATCTGAGTAACGGCTTTGTTTAATTAATAATCCTATGAGAATCTTCAGTTTTTTATGCATAGGATGGCGGAGGCCAGACCCTATTCTTAATAGCTTTTTCAATGCATTGATCAGATTAAGACTTTTACGTCCCACTATTAGAAAGGTCTTCCTCACAAGTTTCTCTCCAAATCCTTTCCCATTAATTTTGCTACTACCTTTTGATATCTCTTCTTTATTTATCTGTTCGCTTCTCTTCTCGCTTCACATGATTCCTTTCCATCATCACTCCATCCTTCTTAAGTCTTTATCCACACTTTTTAAATACATTTCATTTTCTCTTACTTACCGATACTTATGGAACCTGATTTTCCAGTCCACCATGGAGTTGTTTCTTTTTTCTTCCATGAGTTAGTTTCAGATATATGATCTTATTGGTGGAGGTTGATGTCGAGCGAACGATCGACAGAAATAAGAAAAGATGTAGGTAACTCAACAGGGTAAGCATCTAGGGTATATATAAATCATGGGGTATTAATATAGATGGAAAGTGATAGAAATTAAAGTTCATGAGAATAGTAACTATGTAAGAGGTAGTAGAATAGTAAGACGGGTATTATATACTGATGTAGCCTATATACTAGTACTAAGACGATAAATATCAGTCGAAAACTGTCATTTGGGTAAATAATCAAAACAACTTGATACTATTCGTCTTACACTAGAGGCTAGGGTTTGGCCAAGCACGAAGTCATCAGAAAAATAGACTTCGCGGGAATGTTCAAACTCGTGAGCAGGTGAGTACGGCATTAAGATTCCATGCCATCACTGATTTATAAAAATAAGAAGCTGCTTCTCATCAAAAAAGTATCACAACATAATATGATATTAAGTTATAAATAAATAAAAAAAACATATATATATGATCACAAATAAGGTGATATAATGGACTAATGAACATAGGTAATAGGATATATATGAATAATTATTATTATAATAAACTCAATAAATTATAGACACCTTAGGATATACTACCACAGTGAACCTAATAGGAAAAACTCACTGAGGTCTAAACTATATAAATCCACTAAGTAACAATATTATAGGTTATAAAACTACCACCATATATAGTATACCTTTTCGTTTTTGCACCGTTAACAGCCTGTACTCCCTAGGCGAAACCCGCTAAGAAAGGGCAATTGCTCACCCGAGTATATGCGCTCGATTGGTTTTGTAAACCCCAGTATCCGCCATACAAGAAGTCGTTAAGAACTGCCGCTCACATGCATGACTAATCCAGGAAATTTCCATAAACGGAGGCTAAAAAAAGAATTACTGTAGAGAGAACCCACTAGAGGAATTGAGCTAATTTCAGTCTTGCAAGTGTTAGAAAGATCGCACGTTCTTTACGAAAATGTTAAACAACATAACGATGGACGGCGTGATAGGCCCCGTCTGAATTGATGAATGTTTTATTTCACAAAAATCAGCTTTTTAAATCTAATTTCTTCCAATGGATAAACTCCATCACAATAGTTGATCAATTATTATTGTAATATAAAACCATTTGTTATTTTTTTGGTATTTTATCTGTGTTTATTCCAGAAAACCTCCCACGGCCCTAGCTCCAGTCAAAGAACAACAGCCTGATTCCCATATCTGTATACAAACAAAAAAGTGTAGTCTGGCGCGGTTCGTTTAAACGGGGATTCTGATAGTCCGTGCACGATAGCTCATTAGGGCGGGCACCCATAGAGGGAAAACGGGTCGAAAAGTAGATGCACTCAAAACAAAGGTCGGCAGGTAAAGGGACTGGAACCCAAACCGAAGAAGTAACCGAAGCAGAGACCACACAAAAGACGAAACAGAGAAGACTGCCCCAAGGGGGAAGCACCCTTATACAACTGTGAAAACCGGAGACAATGCAGTCGCAAAAGGGAAGCATACTTATTCGGAAAGACGGTTAAAACACAACGATTGACAAAAACGAAAACGGTTTAAATAAAAAGAAAGAAAATACTAAAATTTCATTCTTCTTTGTAAACGCTTTCGTGAGTATATATCGAAGACTTCTATGTAATTACAAGGAGATAGAACTAAAGATTAGTTCCAAGTAAAAGTATTAAGGCCTGGAGCTGCTACCTTCCTATTACTATGCGGCGCAACGCTCCACGTAACTCATAGCAAAGTTAACTTGGGACTATTTCTTTCATTCCTAATTACCGTATTTAACCATCAAGTAAAATTGGGCGGGTCTAAGGGTTGCACAGCCTCAACCACTCCACGGTTACAGAGATAGGCCTGGCTCAGTATCGCTCTTGAATTGGAAGTTTCCGTGCATCGAAAGAAATACTTTTTTCTGCCCATAACAATTTCACTGATTGCTTTCCAGTAGTCTTTATTCCCTTTCAAATAAAACTGCTTTGCGAATAGAACGTTGTAACTCGTTTACTCGAAAACACATCGCATCTCTTAAACCGACTACTGCATCTACCAGAGTGCTCTACCTCAGAACTTCCTGGTCCTCTCGGAGCTATGGCTTCCCTACATTGGGCCCAGCCCTACTCACGAACCCCCATGATAGCTGTACATTGACAGGATTAGAAAACCCACGATCCTTAAACAAAAGTTTCCACAATGCAAGTTTCTTATATCTTTTGTTAACAACAACTCCATTGGCAGTATGAACCGACCGGGGCCCCGGCCCCGGCCAACCCCGGCCATTTTTAGCGACCCCGGCCCCGGCCAAAAAATCAGGCAAAACCGGGGTTTTCTACCGGGGTTAACTGTAAATTAACACAATAATAGAGGGTTAATCAAACAAAATAAAAAAAGTATATTTTAAATATTTACTCCTTTGTTATAAAATGATGCAAAATATAAACATACCTAAATATAATCAATTTTTTTTGGTATTTACTATGATTTCAAATTAAAATTGAGGCCAAATTATAATTTTTCCGAGTTTTTAACATAAAAATGTTCGAAATTTGATATATCAACGAATTTCTGAAGCACAAGGAGGGACAGAGTAAAGTTAATCAACCTGTGTTGTAATATTAATAGTACTTATATTATTTTAACACGCTAACACTACTCTCAAGAAAATCAAAGGTTTTCCGAGGACACTCTGCTTTTTCAAGAAACATGTATTTATTTCAATTAATTACAGTTCAAGACAGTACCTTCGAGCCTATCTCACGTTATGGACTAATGTTAATAACCTCCAACATGTCTAACTATAGCTTTTACGTATCCTGCGGGTATAATATATATATACTTTATAATTATACTGTGATCACGTTGGAGTCAATTAGTTTTCCAAAGTTATTGAGACTCTGATATAAACTAAATACACTCTGATTATATATCAGTTATTCACTAACACTTTTATTAACTATAAATTTGTATATTATATAATGGTTATGACATAACCCCATTACGAATTAGTAGTTATGTTATTTAGTTTTAACATACATTGACACTATAATAGTTCACATAATTTTAATTATAGTAGTATTACATTAATTTCCAGCATTGAAACAATTTTACGGTAACTAGAGTATGTTCTGTAATCCTATTATATATATGTATCATTTATCCATTTATAATTATATAATAACTTATATGGGATATATATATATATATATACCTTATAATTTATATTTAACCTTAATTCATAGACACGTCTCATAGTATATATATCAGTTGCCTGACGGGTAGCCAGATGATGTTTGTTTTCTGCGAGGGAGGAGGGACGTCTATTCTTGTTATGGGTTACAGGTTGCGTTGGACCGTAGCAGAGCCGTGTTTACAAATCAGATAGCGTTTATCATGATCAGAATAGGGAAGAAGTTACACATTATTATTGTATTATTTTAATGTGCATATTTCACAGGAAGCCATAATAAATTAAATAATATTAATTAATATCCCTATCTAATAATATTAACTGAGTTATGTGGCTCAACTATATGATGTTACGGGATATATATTATATTGCGCTATATTATAATATATATATATAGATATACTTTTTCAGGTGTGGGAACGTCTCTAATGTAGATATGTACAGATTCGGATATCTAAATATTATACTCCTATATACTACCTGATACTATATAATTAGAATATATAATATAAAATGCAATAATAATATATTGTATTATCACCAAGGTTATATACTATAACAAAACATCCACTATAATTATTATATTAACCTTCTCGTATAATATATTAAAAACTTGCTCATAGAACTAGCCTAATCGATTATACGTATAAGGTCAATTCTCAACCGCCTTCCTTGCTTTTTGACCCTGCAGGGTGAGTTCAAAGATACTTTTCATTGCTGACTCTGTGCTGAGACTTCGAATGAATTTGCCAGTAAAGCAAGACTCTGTAATGACGATCTCTCTCCAAACACTATCTCATAAATTATGTTTTCAGACGCTACGATACTTAATGTTACGAAAAATAGAAGGTTCTTCTACTGTTGTCATTCGTGGAATAACGGGCAATACTGCTAAGATATATCATGAGAGGGAAAATAGCAATTAGGATGAAAACCTTGTCTCTATGTTACACTTAGGCCAAGCAACCGATCGCAGCTTTTTTTTTTTTTCTTTTATTTATTTTATACATTTTCTAAACAAGACCATTTACACTGCCAGATAACATCACTCTCCTTTTAGATTGTATTACCTCAGTGAGGTCTTGGAAAGTCGTCTTTTTAAAGATTGATTCTTTTATTCAAAAATAATGGTTATATAAGGGATAAACATTCACATTACTGGTAAAAAAGTAAACTGAAGTGAACACTCGCATAGTGGGTTTCAGCGAGAGAAATGCGATCAGAGTCAACGAAGAAATCAGATCAATAGATAAACGAGTAAATAAAAACTGCGAGATAGA
>JABUQX010033904.1:0-27500 GCA_015478945.1 Trachelipus rathkii | reverse complement strand
AAAAGATCGTATAGATTTAAGAAGATACTTTTAATTTTGGTATTGTGGCCTGTTAACTAGAAGGAACCTACCGTAGGGTAAACCGCAAAGATGGCAGGAGTCGGGGTCTCTCGCCTCCCGGTGGAACGACGAGGGACTTCGTCCCCCCTCTGTCCCCGTCGGCTCGAGCCCCTTAAGAAGGGAAAATAAAAGAAAAAACTTTGCTAAATTTTTCCTCGTATTGAATAAACGCGCCTAAGGTTATAAAAATAATTATAAAATAAATAAAAATTATATATAATAAATAAAAAAATTATTACGTGATGATAATTTTTAGGGTTCATGCATGGAACTTTATAGACACCAAAATTTTTAATTTCTGAATTAAAATTTTTTTTGGAGGGAAAAGTCTACAGTTTTTACTATGGTTATTATGCACTTCAGTCTATATATAAGTGATATGAGTATGATATATTATTAATAATTTATATTATATCTCTATCACTTATATTATATATATATATATATTATATCTCTTAATAAATATATAGCTAGGTATAGCGGCGTATAGGGTATAATAAGTCTTTTTCTCTGACAAATTATAATATTATATAGAATATATATACCTATATATATATATTTATATATAATATATATATATATTATATATATATATATAGTAATTATATATAATAATAATATTATAATATATTATATAATAATAATATTTAAATAATATACAATATAATAAATATATATTATATATATATTATTATATATTTATTTAGTGATGATATATATATATTATATTATATTATAGTATATAATATATAATATATGCTTGCTTATAGGATATATAATAATAATAGTACTATAGTAGTATGGAGGCAGTTATATCTGGTAGGGTATTTCTCAAGCTGAGGGGTAGGTACTATTAATATTTAATTAATTTACTTATTATTATTGATTATTGATTATTGGTATTATATTTATTATTATTTATATATATTTTATATATATTTATTATTTATAAATAAATAAATATTAATAAATAAAACTTAAGGGTGATATCAGTGGACGGGTGGTGGGGTGGGGGCTCCCCTATAAATAGTGAGTGAGTGACGGGGTAATAATTTATCTTTATACTAGTAAATAATAAAATATTATTATTTGTATATTTTAATAATATTATAAATAGTATTATAAATTATATATATATATATATATGTTTATTATTATATACTGGTGATTTATAGATCGGGGTTTATTCTAAAAAAGGATATATTATAATATTAAATATTTATATTTACGGTGAGTAGCTCGGCTATAATAGCCTCACTATACTTATACTCTATATGTGAGGTAATATTATATTTATAAGGTGTGCGAGTCCCGTATATGATATAGGTTATTATTTGTGAGACGATATATATATTATATATAATAATCTATTTTAAGATTTTTAAAATTTACCTAACCACTTTAAAATCATTATGAAAAATTTGAAAATATGTTCAAATTACTTATGTATACTTTTTGCTGCATTGTAAGCTAACGAAAACTTAACTTAACTTAACGTAACGTAACGTAACGTAACGTAACGTAACTTAAAATAACCTAATCTTCCTAACCTAGTAAATCCTGTATATATTAGTCTCTCTCTCTCCTCTCTCTCTCTCTCTTCTACTTATCTCTCTCTCTTTTCTCCTCTCTCTCTCTTCTCCTTCTTCTCTGTGTCTCTCTCTCTCTCTCTCTCTCTCTCTCTCCTTTATAAATTTTAGAGAAATACAAATATATTCGATATTTAAAAGAGACGGGTCTGTCTTGCCTGTCCCAAAACTCAGAATTTGATAAGCCTAAACTTACTATCTAATACTCCTAAAAAGAGAGCCTTTAAGGTTTTAATGCAAATAGTGTGATAAAACTAGCACGAGTTAACCAGACTTAGGTCTAACGCTTCTAAGGACTCAAGAAGAAGATTTGTAAATTATCCCAAATTTTCAGTGGTTCATATATTCTAAATAGCAATGTTTCTCGCTTGATTTGAAAAAAGAAAATGCCAAGAGGAGATTGCCTCTGGGCAGAGTTAGAGTGATAAAAAGTAATTAAAATTAATTAAAACTTAGAATTCTCAAGAACGCAAGCATTAAAAATAAAGAATATAAACCAAATTCATTTAACATTCTGTTACAAAAATTTAAAACCGGAATAATAATTATATAACCGAATTGTTAATAACTTATAGTGGAGTAAATATAGGGATATAAATTAATTCTTATAATTATTTTGTTTTTAATTTTTATTTTATTAATATGTATATATTTCCAGTGTTAGGGGGTAATTCGGTTTTTATTTTCCAAAGGATTATTTTATAAATATATGGGTACATGAAGGGTGGGGGCTTACCTTATAATGGTTTATATATAATAAATATAAATAAATTTATATTTATTTAAGGCGTATGTTACAGCAAAACAAAGGTGGTTTTTTGATAATATAGGGGGGTTAATATATTTCTATTATTTATATTTCCTTTATAATTATACAGCCTTACAATAATAATAATAATCTAATAATAATTAAAATACCCTACTACGTGTTTTGTAAGTGTATGTGCTGTATAAATATAATAATATAATAAAATATTTTTTAAAGTCCATATAATTATTTAATTTTAAATTTTTATATGATTGAAAATATTTTCGTATTAGTCAAATTATATTTATAATATATAATAATAAGTGGGGGGGAATATTATATTATATTTATATATATAATAATAAAGGTAGTCATAGCTACTCATATTGAGTACTTATGCGTAGCATATTAAAGGTAGGCTATAATATTAATTTTTATTATAATTAATAATAATTGTATTAATATTATATATTATTTTATAAATATAGGTTATTAGCTGAAATATAATAAATAATATGAGTCATTAAATGAGGGGGGGTAGTGGAGAAAAAATATATTTATATACTATATAATATATTTGTTATTATTTTTATATATTATATTATTATGTATATTTTTCATAAATTTGGTATTATTTATATATATTAAGGTAGGATATCTCTAGGGTTTTTCCCGATTTTATATTAATAAACTATCAACAGAAGTGGTTCAAGTAGACCAGTCTCTTTGTCGCCCACGCTACATAGACCTAATTTTTGTTAGTTTCGTTTTTTTATGCATTCCAGACCCTAGGTTTATGATGAGGGGTATTATCTCTTAGGAGAAAGGTTACCTCTCCGCACTTTATTTTGTTTGCTTAATTTTTTTGCAAAAACATTTGAAAATATTCAATAAAAAAAAAAAGAATTATTTACATTCTTGAAAATCACAAATATGTAACAAGACGTATAAATTAAGATGAAATTTTTAATCATTTAAATTACAATTAAAATTATTAATTATATAAGGAAGTGAAATTAAATGAAAATTAAAGTTAAATTAAATTTAGAACTTAATTAAATTAATTTTTGAACTAAACTTTAAAATTTAAATTAAGACTTGGATTTGGATCAGAAAGTTTAAATTAAATTAAATTAAATTAAATTGAATTAAAATTAAAGATTGAAAAAAGTTAACTTATATTAAATATAGATTGATAAATATAGCGGCTATTTACCTATTCTTCTCTCTCACCACCTTATACCACCTAACCTAAGCAAACCTAACTTAGCCGTACTGGGCATATGTCTGATTCTGTTTAAACATGTGCAGGCTGTCATTTTCGTAGTTATTTCGTTTCCTGCTCTATGCTGAAACATTTGTTTTTCTACATTTAATATTCAAATTGATTTTTTTTTTTTTTTTGTAAACTTACACTATTATATTTTCTTTTTGCAAACTGAAACATTCAAATTTCCCATATTAAATAATCGCATCTCTTTTTCTAAACTTTCTGCGTTAACTTTTTTTTTTAAAGTTTTTATTATTTCAGTTTTATTATGCATTAAAATTTTATTTCATAAGCTTTATTATACAATTGCTGTTTTGTTACAAGTTTTTATATTTCATGTTTTATTTAAAAAAGATATTTTGTTTCTACTAAAAAATTTCTTTTTACGTTTAATAACCTAAAAATTATTAATTTATAAACCTTGAATAAATTAATCAATAAATCAGTTAATTAATAAATCAACTAATCAATAAATCAAAATCGCAAAGCCGCAACCCTTTCCAGTCCGTGATCCATTGATCAAGTCATTAAAGTTATATTTATACTTCATTTTTGTCTAACAACATAAAAACAAGCTCTTTGTATAAAAATATCATAGTTGAATGGTTAGGTTTATTAGAAAAAATGATTTAAATGACCCTAAATCAATTAGTCAATAAACCATTTAATCAATAAATCAAACCCCATCCCCTTCCCAACCATCCCTTCTTTCCCATCTATGATCTATTGATCAAGTGATTGAAGTCATAATTGAAGGTCATTTTTGTGTAACATAAAAATAAGTTTTGTTATTATTATTATTATTATTATTATTATTATTATTATTATTATTATTATTATTATTATTATTATTATTATTATTATTATTATTATTATTATTATTATTATTATTATTATTATTATTATTATTATTATTATTACACAATAAATCAAACCCTCCCCAACCCGCCCTCAGACATGAACTATTAATCATACGACTAAAGTCATATAGATAACATTTATTGCAGCACAAACTCACATATTGTTTAAACATAACTTCTGATCTATCTCTTTCTATCCATCTTTTTGCTTTTTCTCTCTAACAAAGCATAACCTAACTTAGTAAACTATTATATCCTAGCACAGACTATATTTCCTTCCAACATCCAAACTAACAAAACCTGATGCTGTCACCTTGTTCACATAGCTGATTCTCTTATAAAATGGATATTTATAATTTCTCATTTAATATTCACATCACATTTTCTTTTGTAAATCTAAATTATTATATCTTCATTAAGGCTGAAGGATTTATATTTTCACATATTTAATTTTAGCATCTCGTTTTCTTTTGTAAGGGTCAAATTTTATATTTAAATTATTTTCTTTTAAACCTAACATTTTTATTTTGCTTGTTAAGTTTTTATTATTTCATAAATTTTACTTTGCATTTACTGTTTTGCTTGTTAAATTTTTATTTTATAGGTTTAATTATACATTTATATTTTGTATCATTTTTATTTATTTTAAAATTCTTATTTTATTTTTAAATTCGTTTATTTTAAAACTTTTATTTTATATTTACTGTTTTGTTTTAAGTTTTAAAACATTAAATGTAAAATAAAAGTTTCAAAATAAATAAATTTAAAAATAAAATAAATTGTTAATATAAATATAAATAAATTTTTTAAAATTAATAAAAATTATAAGAAAATATAAATGTATAATGAGAAGTACAATAGAAAGCTCAGGACAACTTTTTTATATAAAAAAAATGCAAGTGCCTGTTATTAAGAGGAGTAGGAGGGTGGAAAACAATTTTGAACAGGTTTCATAGGTAAAATTTGAAAGGAAAAATTTTATAGCAAAGCACTTAAAATAAAAAAAAATTTTCAATATAAAAATTATTATTATTATTATTATTATTATTATTATTATTATTATTATTATTATTATTATTATTATTATTATTATTATTATTATTATTATTATTATTATTATTATTATTATTATTATTATTATTATTATTATTATTATTATTATTATTATTATTATTATTATTATTATTATTATTATTATTATTATTATTATTATTATTATTATTATTATTATTATTATTATTATTATTATTTCTTGTTATTGCTTTTACATAAAATCATCATACTATTAGCTCTCTATCTTTTCTTTGAAAATTAGCCTTATTTTGTTATTGTCCTAATTTCAGAAAACACTCTCATCCTTGAGAAATTCAAACGAAAGGCACTTCTGCCATTTTCAGGAGCAAGAATTGCCACAGTAGATCCGATGATACTCAGAAATACAACAAATTTCGTTGGCTAAGTAAAATAAGCTAATAATAGTATTGATAATAACGATAATACTAATATAAAAAAAAATAAAAGTTATCTTTTATAAGATGTGTATTGATATATTTTTCAGACATTTTTATTTCTTTTTCTCATATATCATAGTGATTTTTTATTTTTTATTAATATATACAAATATATTTAAATTATATTTATAAATTAATTTTATGTTATAAGATTTAACAAATAAGTTTCTATTTATTTTTTATCATATTATTTTCTTTTTATGTGTTTTTAAAATTTATAAAATTGATTTTTATAATATTATTTTTATATTCCATATTTTTATTTTATATTGTTTAATTTATTTTATTTTAAATTATTTGATAAATCTTGTTTATTTAAAACTTATAATTATATATTCTCATTGTTATTTATACTTATTAATATTATTCTATTATTCATTTTTATTTATTTATATTATTATATAAACTTATTATTTATATAATAATAATTTTATTAGTTTATTATTTATATTATTTCTTATATACCCATTTATAGCTATGTGTCAAATTTCAAGTGTATATAATAATACTAATATTATTCTATCTATCTCTCCTTCTATCTCTCTCTCCTATAACCTCTCCTCACTTTGTGCAACATTCCTATGTAATTAATAGCTTAGTATTATTATTTATATAATCCTAATATTATAATATTTTTCTCACTGCTATATTGCCTGAGTACATATTAAGGATGGTGGGCACTCTCATTAGCTCCGCTCACACCACGAGGTTACTAATTTATTGATTCATTTTTTATTAATATCATTCAAGCCCTATTACTTGAATTTAATTATCTCTTTTTATATTTTATTATTTATTTGTTAGAAGAGGTGACGGTGGCATCATGACGTGGGATTGTGAAATACGTCGATTATGCAGAAGATTGGTTACTCCTCCGAGAGGTTATATACTCTTAAGATATGTTCACTTGATATCTTTAGTCGCGCGTGTGGCTACTCATGATCTTTATCTTATTCACTCAACACCTACATAGTGTATTGACGTGAATATCACTACATGATCTACTGTGTTAACTGGACACTCTCTGTGGCGCTCATATTGAGAGTATACCTGTTAACTATAGTAAGAAGTGGTGTTATGTACCTCAGATAATAGTCTCGTCTCAACTTCTGTTCTACATGACTATTATCGCAAAGATATATTTGGCGACTCAAGCCTCGCACACGAGTATAGAAACTAGCTCGAGAATAGTAGTTTCTGAGATTTTATCCAGTTATGGCTCGAGGCATGCCAGTAGTTATTTAGTGAAGTAAGAATTATCTCCGTTTGTGCTTTGCTTACTTATTATGACTACTCTCAGAGTTGATCAAGTGGTTAGTGTACGTACTAATAAATAACCAAAAGCATTCTCGCGGATCCTTACTACAAATAAAATTATATTGATACATTAATGTGCATAATGTCTTGCAGAGAGATACGTACTCACGAAACTCTCCTTAAGCCAAACCGTATAAAATTAATGTTACTTGGTGTCATCTAGGCGGCAAGCTTTGGAGTTAATTAGTGAAGCTGTCACTCTTTTTAGGCGAATACTGTCGCATGAGTGATGATAGAAAAGACTCATAGACAAATTCATCAGAAGCACACAATGGGATTCGTTCGATCGTAAAGCTTAAATCAGAATTAATACTTATAATTCACCCTCGGAGTAAAAAAAACTTAAAATTTATAACAATACTCTTCACAATATACGAGTTTTTGGGATGTGTAAAAATTTAAAATGAGCTCAGTTAATTCAATTGGCATTGAAATTAAGAATTAGTTTTCCACATTGAAAAAGTCTATGAACACCTAAATGGATTAGTATTTTACCGTTCATGGCTTAAATGGAGAAGTTGTTTTGCATTACAAGTCTAACTTTAATTTCATTACATTATTCTAAAACAATGTCAAAAGCATAATTAAAACAGTTTATCTCTACTAAATTGACTTACTTAGGGAACTTTAAACTTAAAAAAAATTATTTGGGAATATAATATAATTAATATATTTAATGCACTATGAAGCAATGCAAATTTTTGGTTTAAAATATATTAAATACATGAAAATATACTTTCAAAAACTAATTCTTGCCCATTTTGCGCCATACAATTATATCCCCCGTAGTTTGTTGGAACGTTCCCATTCCAGTTTGTACCCCGTGTATATAGTCTCTCAACATGTTTGAACCCTACCTTTATGTACATGCTACTCATTAATATTATAATTTCAAATTACTTGACACAATATTTTAATTATAAAAGAATAAAAATATATTAGACTATTCACACTTATCAGTAGATTTATAATATATATATATACTATATTATAAAGAGGAATCAATCAAACTATATTTATCCCAGATATAAGTTATTTTACTGAGCATGCTTCACAATATAGCCGTACAATTTGAAAGCGTATTATATAGTATTGATAAGTTTATATGATAATAAAAATAATTCAAGAAGTATAGCTAAATACATAAGCTATTTAATAACAACAACTCGGCTCAACAGAAAATTGAAAAGAAAAATAGAGGATTAATGTTAGTATTATAAAGACTTAAGTAAATGACTTAATATCCTATTACAAAAAAATTATTCGATACTTCTACTGATGCTGTTACTCCTTCGTTATTTTTTTTTTCATTTTTGTGTTAATTTATATATTATATTATACTACTTAAAAACCCAGTTGAATATTCGAGACGGACAGAGCGCGCCTTATTCTCTAGCTCTGAGATCAGCATACGTATGCTGTCTATAATAATTTTTTTATTATGGTGTTCATGTATCTGTATGTATAGTATATATATGTAATATAGCTCACACTCAACAAATTAGGTAAACGATCCCAAGTGACTATATAGAACCTGGTCGAATTTGTGCTAGTTTACTGGCGGCTGTGCTAACTTATATTCCTATTAGGGAAACTACCGGGGAAATGTCTTACCAGTTGTCTATATGTGCTACATAAAAGCATTCGTCTAGAGATCCCGTATGATTATAGTTTGAGTACGTATATAACTTCGATCTCGAATAGTCATTTTTTATACTAATAAAGATTACGAATAATATCCATATATATTAATGATATATATACGACTATCAAATATCCACTAATCTCCACTCTTCATCAATAACATTTATATATATAATATCATAAAAAAGAAAACTAAAATTAAAATTTATTATTGCTCCTATTATACCGTTATTTAGAAATATAGTATATCTTACTTTTGTTTAAATTTATAAATTTGTTTACTTATAGTAGATTCTTTTATCTGAAATAAGTATTCTTGCTACTAGATGATTCAAATATTATTACTCTATATTAATATATCACAAAACTCCGATCTACCTTCTCATACACCTATATACATATTAATTATATATAATTATATATATATCCTAGGTATTAACCTGCTGGCACACTCAAAGTTTCCCAATACTAAGTGGAAGATCGTTGTGGACGCATTAGAATGATGTTCCTTGGTCTCCATTTAGAGTATTCTCACATTCTTCTCGACTATTCTACTATCCATCTTTTTCACACTGCTTCTTTCTATAGAGTCGGAACCTCGACGGAGTCGCCGTATCTATGATATACATATCTATCTATTTATATATATATATAATATTAGTAAATATAATATATAAAGTGTATATATATATGGTATATATATTCTATATATTATATTATATATTATATATATTATTATATATTATAAATCTAGGCACAGCCATCTTACATAGAGTTTCGGCATGTAATCATAACGAAAACCACTATAACAGTCTTCCAGAAAAAAATAAATGAGGTATACATTTCATTTGAGATTTCTAAGCAATGCACAAATTTATACTATCGAAGAAACTTAAAAAAATTATTTATATTCTAGAATATCTTTATTTAATAACATACATTAAATAATTGTAACATACTCAACACCTATAATGGCACTGTAATATATAGCGCCTATTGTGATTGGAGTCTTGAATAACCTGCACATTTAAGTTTTGTTCTCATTGAGAGCAATAAGTTATTATGTAGCAAAATACAAATATTTTATTATTTCACTACTCAGGTGGTCGAAAAGTCGCTATTTATTTCTATTTTATAATATATGTCCATTTTTAATAGAGAGAGCGCGTTCTAGATCGCCGACGGTAGAGTGAGAGACAAGTGAGGGGATGGGTACGAAGTCCTCCTCCAATAAGTCGTCCCCGTTAGGTACCGAGAAACCACTTGAGACTGTACTATCCATGCGTTCTTGTATATTTAATCTATACCTATTATTCCAGGTATTTCGTAATAGTTATTATTTTATATATTAAAAAAAATAATCTATAACAATTTTGTACAATCGAATGTGCTCATATATATATTCGGATACTTGTACTGAGATATGTTAGTTAAGTAGCAAAATTACTGAGTAATTTTTTTCAAACATTAATTTGTATAAACACAATTTTAATTTTTTAAAATAGATGAGTGTATTTTTTATTATTATTTTTATTATTACAATTTCTACGTAGTAAAAATGTATATTCATGATTAATTAATAAGATATGATATTTATTTCGTGTAGTCATAGTATTTATAAGTTTTTCATTTAAGTTACATTATATTAGCCTGAACTCATACGGGATGCTGATATTAATAATTATATTGATATATATATATATGATAATTAATATATATATATATATATTAATATAATATTTAATATATTATAGTATATAATAATATAATTAAATCGGTATAAATATATATAATATATATGATATGATAATATAAGGTAATAATATAATATATAATATTATATAATATATATACGGTATATATATATATACTATATATATAACGGTATATATATATATATTATATTATATAATATATATAATACTATTAATGATATATATATATTTAATATATTAATAATTACTATATATATATATATATATATTAATATATAATTATATAATATATAATTATATATATTATATTATATATGAGTATAATTATATAGTATATTATATATAATATATTAATTATATTAATATATATATATATTTTATTAATATATATTATAATATATATTATATATTATTATATGTATATATATATTAATATATTATATATATATCTTATATATATTATATCATATTATACTATATATTAATTAAATATATATATATATATATTTTATATATATTATATATATATTATATAATTAATAATAATATAATTAATTATAATATGATATGATATAATTAAATACATTGATATATATAATATATATATATACTATATCTATATATATTATATATATTATTAATATAATATTATTATATATATATATATTATATATTATATATATATGATTAAAAGTACTTTAGTTCTATTTTATGCACAATTGAGTATTACAGTATTTGTAATATATTTATTATTTTTAATATATATAACTATATATAATTGTCATACTTAATTACCACATATTTACACTCATGAATTTACATATATGTAAGTGACAACATGATTAAATAATTATTATATTAGGGGCATTCCAGGACAAATCTATGATTTGGATTTTTATCGAGGATCCGTACATCTAGTTAAGTAATTATATTTCTTATTTTATATTTTATTAACTATACAAGGATATACCAAGGGTAAGCCTAGATGGTAGAAGTTCGGGGAATCTCTATTACAGCGTACCTTCCTGGGGAAAGACAGGGTAGGACTATTTCCCTACTCACTTCACAAGTTCCAGGGAGGGTCTCCGGAACACCCCGCTCTTTGTTAATATATTTTTTATATTTATATATGGTGTGTTCAGTAGGGGTGTCATATCTTATCTTCATATACTAGACTACTTACTACCTACGATAGTAGTTATGGCATAAACGTCCGCGGTTACTTATTCATTGTATTACTTATCGGTTGGCGTGTTCTGAGCCTCATCATAATATTTTTTATTTATTTACATATATTTAGTAATAAGCTTTATATATATATATACCTGATTTCCAAATATTAATTGGTTTTTATCTGTAAGTATTTTCCATTTTAAATACTCCATATTTAACATATATATTATTATTTTTAATTAAAATATATATTATAAATACTTATTACGAACTTTTGAATATCCTCATGTATGCCGTTACCACTGAATAGTCATGTGCTTGCGTCTACCAATATATTGGCACATTAAGAATATTTAAGGATTGATATCAAATACAGAAAAAAAAGTGCGAAATTAATCTCATTTGACCATAGGATGACTAATCAAGGCAAAAGTCGAGGTCTCCAGTATACATGTATATTTAGGCGAAACGCATGGATATATTACTAATATATATATATATATAATATAACATATATTATATCTAATAAATATATATAATTATATTAATATATATAATTATATAACTGTGATATATTATATGATAATTAGATAATTACAACATTTAATATAATATATATAAATAAATATATAATTAATATCACTTATATAATTAATATATGTATCATGTATATATAATATTATATAATATAATATATATATATATATATATTAGTATATATATATAAGTAGTATATATATATAAATATATATAATATAATATGACTATATATATATATATTATTAATAATATATTTAAATATTAATATATATAATATATATTATATATATATATATATATATATGATATATATATTATATATATATATATGCTTCAGAATAGATGGTCTGGTGACTGTGTTGGTACATGCTAATTAGGCCAGCATGTACTAGTGAGTATAAACATATAACAACATATTATTCAGTGACTAATTTGGAACCGAAACTAAGATGATAAGGCATGTTTATATATTCCATGCAATGGCCTTGTCAGAGATATATAATCTCGGAGAACTGGCCTCGTAAAAACTTAAATAAAAAGAATAATATTTATAATTTTTCAATATTTTATATTAATTAATCGACTTTAAAATATAATAGTTATATAAATCTTGAGATCTGGCAAGTGAGTATAGTCATTACGTATACTGGTGATTTGAACCTATGAAGTCTGCATATTCGTTACTTCCATGAAGATGAAAGAGTTTCCAAAATATGAGTATTCTGTATTTTTTATAACTGCACTTTACTTTTGATTATAAATATTATATTCATTATTATTTTCTATTAGATTCACATTCCAATGGGGCTGCGGTCAGGTATGAGTCCGACGGTAGGAGAAACAGAGGGGGGGAACGAAGTCCCCCAGTCCGTCCCTCGTTAATGATACTGAAGAACCTCTGAGACTATCTGTCTAGTATTTACTTTAACTTTTTTATAGTCCAGTTGAGGGTATCCTAAGGTTAATAAAACACACATGAAAATTCAACATTTCAGTAACTATTGTGTGTTGTTGAGTTGCTGATGCATCCGACGATAAATTGATAGATATTTTGAAGAAGATAGAAATAAAAAAGGAGAAATATGAAAAAGGACAGGATTTCCTGATAATGAGTCCAATAGTAAAAAAACCTGTGTTAATTGTATAGGTACTAGTTCTCATTTTTATAATCTCTATATTTGAATATGATTATTATATAAATCGAGTTTTAAATTATTATACTGTCTCTCTAATGATAGTATATCATGAAGTGTTATTGTTAAAAGAAAAAAATGATAGTAGTGATGTTGACCTAGCAATGAAATAGTCATAAAGGTTCTGAGCAATTGTAGAAACAATACCTCTGATTTAGGAAAGATTGTTCTATTTTTAACTTTGAGAGATAGTTAAATTAAGTTAGTCTGCTAAGATGAAGAAAAGAGAAAAAGACATGAAGTCTGTTGAGAGGATCGAAACATAGAGGAGAAAATGGTTGAGAGAATTTCTAGCCATCTAATATATACAATTCACATAAATATATATGAAGAATAGAGTAAGACGGATTAAGTTATAAAATATTTCTCTAAGTATAAACTTTAAAATAGTAAGAATACTATAAAATTTTAAAATCCTCAAATACTCACTAATTTACGTTATCTTTGAGTAATTTATTTTCATACCTACTAGCTAAATTCATTTAATGGACATATTTCAGTATCAAGTTTCTTTAGTTAAATAATATAGTGTAATATCTGTATTAATCTATATCATACATTTATTATATATATATACATAGTATATATATAATATACTATTTCAATATATTAATATAATTATATATATATATTATATTAAGTATTATAAAACTTAAAAAGGCAAAATTCAGTAAAATGAGGATCCATGATAGGAATTATTCTCAGGAAAATTATGACATCTATTACCATAAACTAATACATAATTTTGAGTAATACAGCGTTATAAAGCTTATTACCGTATAATATAATTTAAAAAATAAATTCTCTTAAAAGGAAAATGACAATACAGATAAAAATAAATTACGTAAAGCTTATTATATGTATAAAGTGCGTTTTTATGATTTAATAGATACTTAATATCTAGAATAAAGTACCTTCATAGTAAGTAGAGCCGAGAGCATAGTAAAATATCTAAGTAGATTCCTGGAGGTCTACCTCGGAACTCATATAGTGTAAATCATAGAGATCAGAATGTAGGGGGACTTCGTTACTCCTCACGTCTGTCCGCCATGCGGCGCTACGAAGCGCCCTACAATACGCACATTATTACCTGTTCTGCGTGGTGATCTGGCATAATTTATTACGCCTACAGAGGCGGCCAAGGAACGTACCTGAGGCCCCTTGATTGCGTGACTCGGGGGACAGAGGGAGTGTACTGACCTGCAATTCGACGTTTACACACATATAATTTTGGCCTTGAACGAGTTTTTTTACTTCTGATTTCCTACGTCTATGAACACATTTTTGGTAGTCTCTTCCTAAAATGTTGTGTATTACATATAGACTCATTGAACTACTTTATTTTGGCTATGACCTTTTTTGTGAGGCCTTTAGCCTTTTTCCGACCGAATCCTTTGATAATTCATTCACATGGTCAAGTTATGGCCCACTAGATATTTTGTCAAATCACCCTAATTATTTTATGTACATTCTCCTATAATTTTTTGGCTCAACTACTAATTTGTTTAGGCAACGAGTAAATTTTTTGGCAAACCCTAATTTTTCAGGTACAAACCTAATTTTTTTGTCAAACACCCGAGAAGAAGGGTATGCGCCAAAACGGTTATAGCGTCAAGCATATACGTTGTTATCTGATATTACCTATTTTATATACCGCCATGATTTTTATGCACTCTTCCCACATAATTTCTGTGTTAGAGTACGCGAGCTCTTTATAGGGTCAATTTCTGCCTACTTCCGAGAGTATGATGTAATTTGTTTTTGCATCTTATGGTGTTCATGTTAGGGGCATCTAGTTCCTGATTGTTATAGAATGTTTCTTACCCTGGCCGTTGACCTGAGAGATTATTATTCGGCCTTTACATAGATATAAACCTGATCATAGTTTACCATGGTACTCTAAAATTACTCTGACTCGCACTACACTTATACAGTATATAATTTTTCCTTATCCTATCCTTGAAGGGCCAAAATATCTATGAGACCACAATATTTTTTTGAGCCTATTTCAACACTTGTTTGACCATGATTATTCCTTATACACCCCTTTTGGTTTCCATATGATCATTATAATAATAGCCATGGTGACAATTTTTTGACTACCACGCTAAATTGATGGCTTGTATATAGGTTCCCTAATATACCTAGAGTCATAGAAAGTATCTAGGGATGTATCTATAGTTATAAGGTGTTATCTAGTATATTAGATGATATTCTAGTATATGAGTGCCAGTGAGCTTTGCACTATAAGGTATGAGGTGACAGTGAGTGCTAATGAGTTGCCATGAAGGTGCCTAAGTATTGAGTAAGTGCCAATTAGAGTGCTAAATGAGTGGTACTAATTAAGTGCTAAAGTGAGTTGACCTAATCATAATTAGAGTCCAACGTGAGAGTGCTCACACTTTTTTCAAAACTTTTATCCTAGCCTTCCCTATATTGGCCCCTAGATATTATAAGCCCTAATCATATGGGTGTTATATCACTCACCCATGTTATAAGGTATGAGTATAATCGCAGTTTGGTGTATAAGTACATACAGTTGCTAGGAGCTCCTACTTAATGAGTTAGTTATTATTCATACCTATCTAACTATATTAAGCTATATATTTAACTTAAATTATTAATTATAAAAGGAAAAATTATTCTTCGATACGCATAAATTTTTCTTTAGTAAAAATCATTAATAGATCTCTCTTAAACTTGCTACACGCATTCTTTATACCACTAAACAGACAAATTGAAAACAACATTTTATACACATATTTGTAATAATCCACATATCTATGAAATTGTTCATAGAAGCCTTTCAATGAGAAACACTGCAGGCGCATCTATAATATCTTCAACAATCGCATATACACATTATGATAATTAGACACTTGACATGCCATAGACACTTATTAAAACATTATAAAACTCCATATATACATCTTACATTTCAGACACCGCACGACAGATACACTTACACTTACACTCACTAACATACTCGTATAATATTTATGATGCTATAAGTCAGCTATTAATATGTCTATCAATTTTGAATTGACCTATTATCAGCTAATTAATGTCCTCAACTTTATGATGTGATTAGCTATATATATTACAACTTATTGATTATCAACTTAATGATCTCATATCAAGCTATTAATTAGAGCCTCAACTTGATGCCTGCAAATTTGAAAGGTCAAATCTTTGATGTAACTCGATCTTTGTATGAAGTAATTACTTTGATACCATTTAATATTTAGATGATTCTCTTTTATGGATTGAAATCATCATTTGATAGCTCATTCACTACTCACTACATTTTAAATGAAAAGAGTTAATATTAATAGGCTAAGGCTTCACTCTCCCACAAGATATGAAGGAAAAAGGCGTATAACCATCAAGGGCGGGTCTTTAGCTTAGTAGACGTCTCTTATTAGAACAAAACGGCTCCTATCATTACGAGAGCTGTCAATCCAGCTAGAGCACCAGCATGCGACTGAATAAGCAATGTATTCGACACGAGAAGTATCACCAGAACCACAGAAACAGAGCAAACAAGAACACCACAGAGAGCAAAAAAGACAAAAAAGATAAGTCATTATCACGCGTAACCCACACTGTACTATACCCGCCGCGAGAGATCGCCCGAGCAGGGCCGCACAATAATTTTCCAAGACGTAACCAGAGAGCTACGACACTGCGATGCAGTAGCCATATGAAAAAATAAAACACACAAAAAAAGAAAGAAGAAAAAAAGAAAAAAAAAAAAATATGAAAAAAATACAAAAAAAAATCATGTCTACTCTTCATATCCCAATGTCAGATAATTCGCACGAACTATAAAACCGAATGAATATATTGTATATGTCAAGCTACTGGACAATTTGTACATGAGTGTTTACTTTATATTAATTATGAGTATCAGCAATCACTCCTTGTTAAAGCAGTAAGATCTCAGGTAAAATAATAAAAAATAGAGGAGGGAGAAAATTTTATACCTTGTTCTTAGTGAAGTAACTACACACTAATGAGTATTAGTATTCTTTTGTTTTAATACTTGTTTTACTGCTTTTACTATCTGCTTTAGTACTTTAAATAAATCAACTGCAAATGGTCTAGGTATTTGATTTATTAGATTAACTTTTCTATTTGTCACTGTCACTTAGAACTTTCTGCTTTAATATAAACTGTTAACTTTCTGCTATTTACTGTTTAACTTGTCTGCTTTACTTAGTTATTTATAATCTTTATCTGCTTTACTAGAATTCTTTTCTAACTCTATAATTAATATTGTCATCTATTGCGATCATTATTTTATGTTTTATATAAACTCATTCCTTATTTATTTTTTTTAAAAATGAATACAATGTAATGGCGAATGATAATGTTAGTAGTCTGATTTTATTTTTATTTAGTTTTAATGCATTTCAATGCGCACATTAAATTTTTCTTTTTTTAATACTGTATATTCATACATTGGAATTTAAAGAATATAAAGACACACGGGTGTCTATCTATATATATTATATATTAATTATATTTATATATATATATATTATATGATATATTAAATATATATATATATATTATATATATATATAATAATATATAATATATATATATATATATATTATAGTAATATATATATATATTTAATCATTATATATTATTACTTATTAATGACCTTTTGTATATAATAATTTTAAATTTCATACTTAAATATTTCAAGAAATTTCTTTCAAATATACTATGAGTCATCATCTGCATCCAAATTTTTATTTCATACTTAACATTTATTTATTAAAAACCTAATTTCGGATAACACTTTATATACTGTATACTCATCTGCAGACCCAAATCATTTAACACAGTCGGCCCATGTAACATCTATTTATTAACAATTATATTTTTTATATCAATGTAATTAATTTAAAAAATGTGCGATATATTTTTTAAAAAATTTATTTTTGATATATAATTCATTTTATTTTACAGACATGGGTCGAACGAAACTTAGTTATTAAAAATAAGCTTTACATACTTAAAGCAGCAAATCAGTAAATCAACGAGAAGAGGCCTGTTCGACCGTTACACCGTAAGGGACTAGATGCTAATTTGTTTTAGCTGGCTTTGACGTGCTTATAGAGCGTATTTCATAGCGTTGAGGCTAGCTTAGACTTCTATATCACCAATTTAACATACCCTTAAAGCATGTAACACTCGATTAAATCAGACGAGATAGAGGTGGGAACCTAACAGACCCCAAGGGTGGGATTGAGTATGCTTTGTTACTGTTTTAACTGCTTAACTCTAATGTTTTAACTGCTTTAACTCATAGTTTTACTGCTTATTACTCATATATTTATTAACATTATCATTATTTAGGCAGTAAATCAGTAAATCAATAGAGTGACCTATACGATTGAGGGGAATAGCATCGCTTTTGTTTTACTAAGCTGTTACTGCTTTAACTTTCTGCTTTACTGTCTTAACTTTCTGCTTTACTGCTTTAGAACTTCCTGCTTTACTGCTTTAACCTTTCTGCTTTACCTGTCTTTAACTTCTGCTTTACTTGCTTTACTTTCTCTGCTTAACCTGTTTACTCATATGAATTTATTGACATTATGTTTTTATTTTGTTTTAATAACTTTTATTTATTTTATTATTTTTTATTTATTTTTATTATTATTTTTATGTATTTTTAAGGTATATTTAAGGTGTAGTTTAGATGTATGTAGATGATATATTTATTTTTATTTCTATTAGCTATGAACACCGCCTTCAGGTGTTAATTATTAACTTCCTTCATGGACGACGTACTGTGTTTGGGATTTCACTTTAGACAGCAACCACTCACCCCCGAGGGAGTGGGGGATAATCATTATACTACATCGATTGCACTGATGACGACTTACATTTAGAGCCATAGACACTTCATTTACATACTTATAACATCAACAAACATACAACACATACACACACACACTACACACTACACTCACATTTACGCCACACGATTTACTTACACTGTCTCCCATACACTGCATTCTCGGACTATACAACGCCACGGCAGAGATATCTACACATTATAACCTAACGTATAATTTAAAACAGTTTATGTTTTAGCACGTAAACACCGATCACCACTTTAGTCTTACTCATTCATTACACTAAAGTACTAAACAAAGTGTCTCATATCTCTTAATTACCATTTACCATTATCTCGTGCCCAAAGAAGGATTATTAACTGTTAATACTTTTTGTTTATAAATTTTATAACTCTCAAGTTTTAAAATAATTTTAAATGGAAATTATGAAATATTATTAAAAACAGTATATTTTACGAACCTGTAAAAGCATAAATCACCTAAGGCTCAGCCCCTAGCTAGCGCGG
Organism: Trachelipus rathkii; assembly: GCA_015478945.1. Taxonomy (NCBI): domain Eukaryota; kingdom Metazoa; phylum Arthropoda; class Malacostraca; order Isopoda; family Trachelipodidae; genus Trachelipus; species Trachelipus rathkii. The sequence continues at coordinate 7,498 of JABUQX010033904.1, read as the reverse complement.
CGTTCCCCCATCTATCATTATTCAAAGCTATGCCACTGATTTTATAGAATTATCTAAAGATTATAACTTGCTGTACATCTATCATTTATCCATGTAATAAGTAAATATATAAAAATAACAAAATATAGTCTTGAAATGCTAAAGACATTCATATTTTATATTAAAATCCTTATCTAAAGTTCTTATTTAAAAATAACAATTATTAACTAAGTTATATAAAATCCTTAGGTAGTAGTGTGATAATAAAAAATTATTTTATTTTCAAATAGTTTTTAAATACATGCTAGTTAATGAGATATAAATTTATTGATAAGGTAATCACAAGCGATATTTTTATTGAGTAGCATATTAGAGCAATAGATATATATCATACACTATGTATATATATTTATATATATATATAATTATATATAAAATATATATATATATATATATATGTATATATATATATATATCATTTTATATATATATAGTATATATATATATATTAATATTTATATATATAGATATATATATATATATGGTATTATATATATTTATATATATATATAGTTTTATATAATATATATATAGGTTTAGTGGCATGCTATATGCATATGTTCTAATACACTATATATATATATAATATATAATATACTTTATATATATATTTCCTAGCGTTAAATATATATCGTAGGGATTAGGCTATATATTGGTGTTAGTCGGATAGCCTTGGCTCGCGTAGTAATTTCTACAGAATAAAATAATTTTTCAGTTTTTAGTAGGTCGTTAAAAATTAAAACTGTGAATTTGCGTTTGAAAATAACATAGATTATATATTATTTCGAAGATAAAAGATAGTGGTTTAGAAGCATAAGTTTCTAGAATTAAAAAATCAGATTTTTATATAACGATTTTCATTGTGACGTTCACAAAACGTTATATAAAAATAAAAAAATCGTCTCAGGAGTGCTAATGAACAAAAATACTAAAGGCACCTTGACGGAAAGTAGTAAAATTAAAAATTCCAAGTGATTTTTGAGTAAATGGTTTATATGTGGGGATGAAAGAATGACTATGACGAATTCTATGGGAGTCGTAAGACGCTACTAAAAGTTTAGAAAGGAATTCTGCGGAAAGTCATGCAAACGTCAAAAAATTAATATAAAAAAATATTAAGTAATCCGAATGCAATACTGTGTACCGAGGTAATGCAAAAAAAAAAAATATCAAAAAAAAATATTCGTATTTTCTTGCTCGCAAACGAAACTTCAAAAGTATTTTTGTTGATCTAAAGTTAAAAAAAAAGTCGCCGCGGCAAGCATGCGTCTCTCGAAGTAAAATTATTTAAAAAAACATTTAAAAAATAATTTTTTCCATTTTTTTTTTTTTTTTTCAAAATACAGTTCTAATAGGTTCAATATAAAGATACGTAAAAATTTTTTCTAAATAAAAACTTAGCTTCAAAAGTCTATAGGTTTAAAAAGTAGTAACTTTTTTTTTGCAGTATACATTCATAAAATAAGCTGAAGTGTCACGTAAAAAAAAATTCGCTGTTGTTCGTGTAATGAAGACGCGGCATTGAAATGCTGGCCAACATGCTAAAATGTACCAAAAAGAAAAGAAACGGTACAGCAAAAAGTACACGCCGTTGTCTTTTGAGCTTGAGAATTCTACTTAACAAATAAAAAGATACGAAATTTTTTTTTTTGAATTTTTTGTTTTAATTGCTCTGAATTCTTTAAGTGTGCTTACATTATTATGCATATGAACTTTTGTCCTAAAAAAGAAAGTTTAATAGTTTTAAATCAAGCTATTACTGATGTTTCACTTTCCTTAAACTATCCTTCTTGCTCTGATTATATACTATATATATATATTAATATTAAATATACGTTTATATATATTTATATATATAATATATTATCTTATTATAATATTATATATATATATATATTAATATAATATTAATGCTCATATATATGTATATTATATAATATATTATATATTAACGCTTGTTTGAGCCAGGGAGAGATTTATTGTGACGAGAATATGGTTCTAATTGAAGTTGGGCGCTGGTGTAAGTATTATGTAGTTTGTATGTGCAGCAGTCTGATTTTGGTATTTAAGCGTTGGGTATTTGACCTAATGCAGGCAATAATAATTTAAATTATAAGCTGAGGATGAAAGTCTTTTGTAACGGAAATTGACATCATTTTAAATTGTACATGAAGTTACTGTCGTGTTCGTGTTTAATTCTCTCTTGACGGCAAAAGTAGGAGCATTTATGTTGTTGTGTGTGTGTGTGTGTGGGTTGTGTGATGTGCGTGTTTGTGTTGTGTCTTGGTCATGTGTGCTGTGTGTGTGTGTGTGTGTGTGTGTGTGGTGTGTGTGTGTGTTGTGCTTTTTGTTCTTATAGTGCCTTACATACAGGACATTGAATACATAAAGTTCAGTGGCGACAGGTCCTGCAATTTTTAATTATTCAGCTGCATATTTTTAATTTATTCTAGAGGAAATATTTAGGAGTGAGAACAAAGAATTTGAATTAATCATTTCATCCGAAATTGATAACCCAATTACGGTCGTTTGCAAGCGCTGTAACAATGGGATGCATATTTCCTGTTTTTTACTCGACTTTTTCCTATTGAATTGCGTTGCATCTGAGCGACCTTCCGAATGTGCGTGGTCCGATGCAGTACGTTCAAGTATCATAATTTTTTTCCACCATGATCGGCTTTTAGGTCCTTCAAAAGAGTTATGGCGCAAGCTTTCAATAAATTCAAGAATAGCTTTTATTTGCTTAAAATTTAACATTCCAAGGAGGTGACTTAGCGTTGAGATCAGGATGGGTAATCCGACGCCGGCGTTACACATCACTTAAGTCCGTAGCATGACTTCTGGTTATTGAGGCGTTTTTGTATTTTGTGTTCCGGGATCATGTTTTTGTCTGGAATATAGATGTTTTGACTATTATAATCTTAAGGATAATGGAAATTGATATTTCCTTTTCAAGTTTTTAAAAATTCACAATATTAGCTATTCCATTAAAGGCTCAAATATTAAGGGTGGGATGATTTTAAAATTCTTTCGTTAGGCACCGGTACTTTCTAATATAAAACCAAAGAGTTTAATAAGAATTTGAAAACCCCCTCATCCAGCCTGCATTAAGATATATACTTAATTTGAATACTTGATTCATTTTCAAGTGCTCTCATCGACGCAATGAGAGCAGAGAAAATTTTAAGACTTTAGTTAAATTATTCATTAACTGTTTAACAATTACTGTCATTAATTATATGAAAGTTTTATAAAGCATCTTTCTTTACTCCCGGTAATGTATAGTTAGTCCTCACCGAGGAACTACTATTGAACATATTGTTTAACAGCCATATAAGGACAATGCTAAAATAATAGATAACCCATTCCTATAACCATGGCGTCCGCAGAAAATTTTCCAGGGTGGGCAAAGCTTGATATATATTATGATATATATGATATATTATATATATATATATATATATATATATATAGTATATATATTATATATAGTATATATATATATTTATATATATATAATAAATAATATATATATATATATAAGTATATATATATATATTTTATAATATAGAGAGGAGAGAGAGAGAGAGAGAGAGAGAGAAGTAAACACCAAGAGGGAGAGTACATGCATACTCGATCGAAGCGTTGTCAAAATTCAACCCTCCCATTCTATCTAGTTGCAATCCGCTCTTTGCAATTGCATATTCTTAAAGCTTATCCTCCAGGCAACATATACTGACCACCATTTATCCACATATCATATACAAATACTTAAAGTACACACCCCCCCTCTTCTAGATCACACTTTACAGACATCCCTACTACTCATATCCTATTTGTGATGGGAGAAAGGAATTAACCTACATCCGTATGTCTCTGCGTGTCGTAGAAGGGCGACTAAGGACGGTGGGTAGTTTCGTTGGCTGCCACTACCACTCTATCTCCTGTGCTCAGGGAATGGCTGATGCAAACCTTGGAGATGGCGTGATTGCCGTAAACGGCCTTCTAACTTTCCGGCGAAATTGTATCAGTCGTATGGTACAATAGGAATGGTCAGAGGAAAACAATGTTGAGGAGAAGAGGAGAAGAAAGATGAGATAGGTGATGTATGTATTTAGAACGGATGGTGCATAATGGTGATTTTGCTCTGCTTGTGACTGAAACAAAGCATTGAAGGAATACGTGATGAAAATGAGTGGTGTGGGTAAATGTGTGGTGTGCTGGTGTGGTAAAGCGAATGAAGTTAGGGGGAGCGAAGGAGAAAATTCAATTTTTGATGAGTGACTGTGTGTAAGAGCTATGGTAACTTTTGTGGTTGGTGACGTCCTAGAAATTCTAATGTAAATTTAAGTTTGAAAAGGGGAAGGTGATGTTGAGGAGTGACGTATGGTCCATCTAAAGGGAAACGTTGAAGAGAATACGATGTTTTTGGGATTCTGAGTGATTTTTTTGGATTGGGTGGTAGGAGCTTCAGGAGTTGATAGTAGTTTGGGTGACCTGATGTGGTTGGCATAGTTGAGTAAAAAAAGGGATGGTATATCCACGATGTAGGTTTTGGGGTGTCGGCGAGACCCAATGGGATGGTAAGTAAAGGTGATTGATCTTCGTGTGAGGAAGCAGGTATGTGTGTAAATTAAGTACTTATTTAGAACACATTCCACAGAGTGATACATAAGTATACTAGAGTTGGTGTAGGTAGTAGTGATGTCGCAGTGAAAGTATGATTGATCTTTGTGTTGTTGAATGACAGGAGATGTTGAAGTATGTAATGGGCATTAAATCAGTGAGGGTTTGGTGATTGTTTTTTTTTTTTTATGTTGTTCTATGTAAATTAGGTTAGTGGGGGTTTGGTTGGAAGGAGGAAGGTGATACGAGAAATGAAGTGGGTTAAAATTAGAGTGAGGAAGTTTAATGTGAACAAGGTAATAAAACTGAACAAAATAGAGCGCTTGCAAATTAATCAGTTGATTGTGAACAAATTGAGTCACTTTGGAACAATTGGGAGCAAATGAACGAAAGCAATTTTTTGTTAGCAAGTGCAGAAGAAGTATGTGGATGTGCTGAAAGTAGGAAATAACAACGCACACTCATCTAACATGAGTGGTGGACATGAAGGGTGATGCAAGCGGTTTAAAGTAAAAAGAAGCTGGTTGAATGTATGAGAAAGTGGCAAATAAATAAATATTTTCAAAAGAAAGAATGCTTTAGGATCGAAAAAGAGAAAAAAAGAATACTAAAGGTGCATACGAGGGAAAAAGAAGAGGAAAGTGAACAGTTTGGAAGGAGGATGACATTGGAACTTACAAGAGAATACGGAAGCTCTTCTGGAGGAAACCCGCCGAAAAGAAATAAAAAAAGGGGGTTTTTAAAGAAATGAGCGAATAAAAGGCGATGACCTTGCTCAGCAAAAATGGAACAGCCGGATGTTGCTTTGTACACTGGTAAACCTGGATGTGAGGGAGTGTGGAAAGAACACCCAAAACTTCGAAAATCTGCATATTGGAAGTAATGAAGAGGTGATAGTGGAATGTGTGGTGGTTTGATGGTTACAAGAAGGAATAGGTTTTGGGGATGAGGTGTTATTAGCAAAGGGAGAGGTAATGGGTTAGATGAGATAAGTTTGCAAGAATGGTAAAGTCTGTCGGCCGCGTATAGATGGAAATTAACGGTGAAGATGATTCAAGGACGGAGGCGAGATGGTGATTGGATAGATATAGGATTGGGAAGTTGTGTAATAGAAGCGTTTATGGAGGGTATAGTTTCCAAAGGGATTGGATTGCAGAAGCAGTCATATAGTACCTCTATATCAGGGGGAAGGGATAAGGGGAACTGCTAGAAATTATTAGTGGAATAAGTTATTGATGGTTGTAGGGAAGATAAGTGCTGCCTGGTATTTTGTCGAGAGGAGTTGCGGTCGAGTTTGACTTGAAAGGACTGATTAGTGGAAGAACATAAGGTACGTAGGAGTGGTAAGAGGATGTATGGACATCTTACTATTGAAGAAAATGATTGATGAAAATGAGTTAGAAGAAGAATAAATGTATATTTGGGTTTTATGGATTTGTCAACAGGCGTATGATAGGTACATAGGGAGGCTTCTATGGAGGTGGTTAGGTGATATAGTGTGTTGGTGTAAGCTTCTGAATGGAATCTTATGTATGTATGAGGAAGTGAAGCGTGTCTAAGAATAAATGGTGTCAAAGTATTTCTTTGTTAAATTAATAGGTGGAGTGAGACAGGGTTTGTGGCCTATGTCTCGCTTGGTTATTCAAGATACGTAGTATATGGATTGGTTATGAGAGAATTAGAGGTGGGGGTGGCAGGAAAGTGTTGGATAGAATGATGGAAATGGAGATGAGTGGAGGTATACAGATACCTATTATATGCGGATGGATTTGGTTCTTTGGTGGCGAATATGAAGAGAGTTTGAGAAGATTGGTATGGTGTGTGTGGCTGGGTGTGTAAAAGGAAGGGTGGTTCTGGAGAGTAAACGTATAATACAGAGTAAGTTATGGTGTCGAAGAGAGGACAGTCCTCAGTCGTGAAGTTTGTTAGATTGGTGAGCAGCTGGAAACAGTGTCCTGAGTTTAAATATTTAGGGTATATGTTGGATGAGAATGGAAAGGATGATGAGAGTGTAGGTAGGAAAGTTGTGAGGCAGGAAGGTTGCTGGTGCATTAAATCAAATTTGGTGAATTTAAACAGGCTAAGTGCACCTGGAGGTTGCGCGTTCATAGGGGTCCCTGCAAATGAGGGTATGTTGTTACCTGTGTTATTGTTAGTAATGAGACTACGACTACTGTCTGGATATAAAGTATAGATCTAAAGTTCAATGTGTTCAGATGGAGCAATCTAGGGGAAGTGCTAGGGTGTGAAGACAGCAATTGAAAAACATGAGGAATGTAAAACGTATTAGAGAGTAGAGAGTGGTGAGTGTGAAGAAAGGGGTAAACGAGAAAATAAATGAAAGTATGTTGAAGATGGTTTGGTCATGTGGAATGGAAAATTTGAATGATAGTCGGTTGGTTAAGGCGATGTAAGTGGTGAGTGTGTGGGAAGCCGAGCCGGAATAATAAGACGAAAAAAAAAAAAAAGTTGATGTGAGGTCTGAGTAATAGGGAAATTCCTGTAGGAGAGAAAAAAAATGTGATTTGGACAGAGGGCGAAAGGAAAGGTGCATATAGAGGGAGAATGGCTGGAGTTTGTAGGGTATGGGTTGTGGCTCACTTCTGGGCCAGAGGGATTGAACGCCTACACTATGACGATTATTCGGATAGAAGTGAGGAATCCCGTCGCGGTCCCGGTGAGCTCTAGGCTGGATTTTTTTTGACTTGCGACTTTATTATCAAAACTTAATTAATGGTAAATAAGGGTAGTAAGGCTGGGCTTTCTTTTACGGGAAATCTTTTGTCATGCTTCTTCTACTGCTTTTCTTTTCCGTTGCTTGTACAGCACCTTA